>VWZD01002274.1:2173-67984 GCA_013396695.1 Sakesphorus luctuosus | reverse complement strand
GTAAGAACAGCTATTATTTTGCAGTACCAGCACTGCAAGGTATTATTCCTGGGTGCCACTTGCTCATGTTGCCTGGCTGGAAGTGTCACTGGATCAGTGGCTTCCATCCCAGAACAGGATGATGGGAAGAAAGGCTGCAATATTACCCCCACTCCTTCTGCATTTAAGAAAAGAAAAAATGCAGTTCTTAAGATGCTTTCAAGAGACCAGACACACATGAAAAACAGGAGATGGGAATCAGTTGTAAAAGGTTTTCATCATGAATAATTTTAGAAACACACCCCCAGAGCAGCACTTACAGTCAGTGCGGGGGAGAGCTCACTGTGGAAATGAGGTGATGATCATGTACGTGTGTCTGTCTGTCTGTCTGACAGTACCTGCCTGAAAAGATCAATCTGGATAACAAGGTCTTCAAGGCAGTCATCCAGGATCTGGCCTCCTACACAATCCTGCCAATAGGGTGGGGGGGTGTCTCCACATGGGAGATGCTGCTGGTGAAGTGCTAAGATGAGGTATTGGCTGTGCTTGGTCACTAGTGAGGGAGAAATCATGGCAAAATTCACTTCATACTCAGACAGCACATCTCATCTGAGAATCCTTATGGCCAAAAGTCTTCACTAAAGACTCAAGTCAAGACCCAACTCCCCCACCATTTAGGTACCCAAGCAGTCCCAAAACACCAGTAGGCATTTTGGGCAAGCACATGAACAGAGGATCAGAGGACAGGCCATGTTCTGTCTGATTCTCTCTCACACACACACACAAAGCCTTTCTCAGGCCAAAGGAGTGACAACTATCTCCTGACTTCATCCCACTCCATTGCTCCCACCTTTTAGGTGTCAGAAATTAAAATGAGAGTAGAGGAAGGACTGAGACTTAACTGGACCATGGGACCCACATCCCATTGATTCTGGATGTGGAAACACAGAGCTGGAGTCGAACATCTTTCTGGTCAGTGCTGTGAAGGATTTCAGTAGTGCTGAACCCCTGGGAATTCCCATCCCTTGTGGTCAGATGAAACCACGTGCTGAGCACTTTTTAAGACTTGTGTTTACTCAGGTGGCTCAGAAGAGACTGAAATGGTTGAGGGATTCTGCTGAGCTGGTATTTTATTACCTATACTGTGGTTGTGTCCTTTTGAGGTCTCTGACATGCTTTGTGGCAGGTGCTGGAGATGCTGCAGCTACAGAAGGATTTTGCAGGTGGAACAGACACCTTGGAGCACAGGAAAGTGAAGTTACTCTGCCACAAACGTGAGAACTCAGCACTGAGTAACCAGTGCATCGTGAACCCTGCTGGGTTTGTGAGCCATGAAAGGCTCAAGGAAAATGCCCTGGTGAGGGGCTGGAGCAGCACTGCGCAGGTGCTGAGGGTTTGCTCAGGTGGTGCTGCTTTGGGGGCTTTCTGTGAGCAAATACACATCCTTTGGTTACAATTTTGCATCAAATCCCCAGATTTTCAGCGAGCTGAACAGAGTTTTTCTTTCATCATGTCAAACACTCATTTTAAAGTCTTTAGAAATTCTGCAGGAAGAAAGAATAGACCCAAAGCCTTGATTTGCAGTAACCTTTCAGCACATGGTTTGCACAAGAGCAGCTGGCGTGTGCTGATGCCTCACTGAAGTCTGTAAGTACGTGCTTGAAGTTAAATAGATGCAGAAGTACTCTTTGGTGTAGGGATAATTACTAAATCCAGGTCTCATTAAAGTCTTCCTATTTCTTTTTTTGGAATTCACTTACATATTTTGCAGGAATATGATGAGATGCAGGAATAAAGATGCCACAGTTAGAGCTGACAGGCCATAACAACAGCAGGAAAGTAGGCAATGAAATATTCCCAGTCTGTGGAAAAGTTTTCTTATTACATTCTTAGATCCTTCTTTATCTCATTGTTTCTCAGTTTATCACAATTCTTCATTTCCTGTTCCCTTTCAGACTTCTGATGTTTATTTTTAATGTGGCTTTTTTTAACCCTTCTCTTGTAAGGATTTAAACCTTTTAGAGTCTCTTGGCCAGATCTCATGTACAAGGCCAGACACTGCAAGGGCATTTTTAATATATAATCTAGTATATAAAGAGTATATAAACTCTGGCCATGAGTTTATGATTATCATTGTTATAACAGCAAAATAACTGTCCTGTGCATTTTTATGGTTTCCATCACTGGAGTCTTCTGTCACTTGTATCACCCAAGGACTGCAAAGTGGTCTGAAATACAGACACCCACACTGAAATTCAGACCACAGCTTGCTAACTAACTTGTTTTCTCTTTCCCCTAATGGAAACTTTGACATTAGCTTTAGCTGACTGCTTTAACCACACACTGAAATTTCTGAGGCAAGAGACTGAGAACTGTGTGTTTTCTGACCCCACAGTGGAGCTCCTGGTGCCCTGGCACTGCCAACCCCAGGACTGTTCAGGGCCATGTTTTAGTCTTGAGTCAGTGGCAAAGGTGCCTCATCATCTGCTGCATTAACCCTCCTTTCCCCCTTTTCCTACAGCACTTTGGGCTTCTTGTCCAGGCCTCCCATATGAATATTGACATAAGGAATATTGACATAACTTGGTCTTACCTGGATGACAAAAAAAGGCTAAACCAGGAATAGTTATTTGCAATATTGTGAAAAATGTGTATTACTGAAAACACTCAAGGCTTCAGAAATTTCCTGAACAGAGCTGTCTAGAGCAGGAGGCTATTTTGAGTCTCTCTTTTTGCCTTTGAGCCATCTATTTCAACACTCCACCCTTCTTCCTTTCACCTTCCTTAATTTCTTAGACTTCCTTCTTGTTGTTTGCGTGAGTCTCTTTGGGGTGTGAGGTTGTGGTGAACTCCTCCCTGGGCATCTACTTCCCATTTTCCATCCCTGGGGTTTGCTTTTTCAGCAAAGTTGTGAGACCATTATCCCATAAAACCTGTAGGATTCCTCGTGATAGAGACACACATAGAAGAGAAAATCACTACTCAGAAGGAGCTCAGGGGTCAGAATGGACACAGGCTCTTCCAAAGGCAGGAAGAGTGCAACAAATTACCTGTGCAGAGAATACCAAATTGAGCTTTTTGAGTCCAGCCCTAAGGACACGTTTGTCTTAACTCACCTGCAAACAAGGTATTTCCTTCCTCCACTAGATGGAAAGAGATTGAAACACTGAATGGATTTATGGAAGAAATTCCTCCCTGTGAGAGTGGTGGGGCTGGGATGGAATTCCCAAAGAAGCTGTGGCTGCCCCATCCCTGGAAGTGCTCAAGGCCAGCTTGGGTGGGGATTGTAGCAACATCATCTAGTGGGAGGTGTCCCTGCCCATGGCAGAGGGTGAGGCTGGGTGGGCTTTAAGGTCCCTTCCATCCCAAACCATTCTGGGATTCTGTGATTTGGCTCTGCAGGATCCAACCTGACAAAGTTTTGAGCAAAACTCTGGGGGTGCATGTGGTTTGCACCTGAATGGTGCCCCAGAACCCAAATCTCACAGTTGTCAAGCAGAGCAGGTACAGACAGACAAACTCTCCCTCTGAGAATGTGCATGAAATGAAGACCTGGACTCTGACCTAGAAGGAAGTTTGCATCACAAGTTTCATCACAAGATCCAAACCAAGCGGCTCAATGCTTTGTTTTCAGGCTTTAGCTGTGCCATGTTGACTTTGGTCTGTGTTACATCTACCCTCTTCCTCTGTCAGGCTGGGAAAACTTCCCCCTAAGCTCTGGGACTTGCTCTGACCTTGGAGAACAAGTCATCTCTCCAGTGGCAGCCAAGAGGACCTAAAAGAAGGCTCCTGCTAACAGGAGCAGCACATCAGAACTCACTGAGAATTAGTCCCAGAAAGTGAGAGCCTTGGGCTCAAGTTCCTGGTACAGCCCAGTGTCACCAGCTTCACAGAACAGCAGCTTTCTGGCAAGTTGTGCAACTGCACCACCCCCAAACTTCCTGTTTTGAAACCCCAAGAAGCTGGAAAATGTTAACACTGACACTTTAAAGTGCTAGTTGGGGGGTTTCTTTTTTTTTTCTTCCTGAAGATCTACATGCTACTAAAAAAATGGGTGTACAGAGAAGTAAAGTAGGGCTGCCTTGAGGACTGGGGGCAGAAGAGCAGCACTTGTCTCTCCAGGGAGCTTTGAGCCAGGCATGGCACAGCCCCTGGGACCTGGGTGGCATCAGGTAGCTCGTGGCTCTCCAGCTCCCTGAGTTGGGGGGTGGGGTGTGATCCATTCCTGTGGCTCTCAGCTTTGGGGCAGCTGGTGCTGGTGCTGCCAGCTGGAGCTGTGCTGGGCACTGCAGACGTGCAGAGTTGCTGTGCCACACGAGGTAATAGATGGAGAGAGGGAAGTGCTCGTGGAATGGCAGCGGGACAAGCACAGCTCACGGGGTTCCACCACCTGGCCCTGCTTCCCACTCCTGTGGCAGGGCCACACTGCCCAGAACCCTCCCAGAAAGAGAGAAAGAGTGGTAAGATACCAAACCCACAGCTACAGCAAATCTCTGTTCATCCCAGCTCATCCCTGAATAGAAAGAAGAGCAGTTAGAAAAAAAAAAGCGCTGTGTTTGTCTCGAACGGTGCAAAGGACTTACTTATTTCCAGTCAGCAGGACAACTGCTTCCTTTTCTGCCTATCACTGCGCCTCCAGATGGTACCTTTGAGTGTCCTTAAACCTCTAACTTGGCTCCTCACAAAGACATTGTCTTCCTGGCTAGCTAAAAATGTATTACTGGGGTTGGGATGGACTCCTCTCCCTGTAGGACTGAAATCGTGGGTTTTCTGCAGCATTCTGGTTGTGTTCAACTCAGGTGTGTGAAGGGACAAGCTGAATGTGCTCCAGTTATAACCACCTTCCATTTGAGTTTATTTATATTAGCTACACTGGACTGTGTTGCTAATGGTCAGAATTCCACAAACCCTTTAAGAGCAGCAGCTCCTTAAGCCTGACCTCATTTTTCAGTGATTGCCCTGCATCACAGTTTGGAAGCTTTCAGGAGCAGCCAACTGAGGTGCTGCCAACTTTATGGTTTTATTAGGGAATTGTGAGACATCATTTTCTTAAATTTCCAGCCTCAGGACTCCTATGATTTTCAGACACTGCTGCTCTTTTTTTGACCAATACATTTCTAGATTAGCACAGAGGGAGAAAAGCTTAAGGAGGTGAAGTAGAAAACCAGACAGCAAATATAATCAAAAGTAAAAATTAAAAAGAAAACCAGTATCATTATTGTAAGCAATAATAAGCAAAAACAAAGGGGTTTTGAAGGGTAAAATAAGAGGATAGAGGAATTTTGATGGTGTGTGACCAATTCAAATCAACACTAATGCCTCCACCTTGTTCCTCCCCGATCCCACAGGGACATGGAGTGACAACTGTGAGCTCAGAACTTGGACATCCAAGCCCATGCCTCATAAAAAGCTGTGTTGATACTGTTCTAAGGAAAATAATATCCTGCTTCCTCTTTAAACTATCTCTTTAAAAACGTTAAATGGCTGCTACATTCCTGCCTTTATCCTGGACACCTTTTATGAGTCTGTACTTCCCTCTCCTTCTGCTTTAACAAGCTCCTGAGCAGAGGACTGGGGGGATGCCCATGTGCTAAAGGAGCTGGAAAAATCCGCCCTCAAAATCTTACAGAACTGTCAAAAACGAACAGATAAACCAGAAACACACACCCAGGACCTCACTCTTTGCACTTAAAATTTCATCATCATCATCATCATTGTGTGGCTGGACTGCAGTTTGCCAGCTGGACTGTGCTCTGACAAAACTAATATTTCAATTATGGAGACTGGGAATACACAGCAGTGTGTTTCCCAAATGATTGTGTTTCTGTTTCTCTCTCTCCTGTCACCAGAGCTTGGTGTGCAGTAACTGGGAAAGGCTTGGGGAGGAGGAGGAAGGGACTCAGGAGCCCCCAGCACCGTCAGCACCTTCCACAAACTCTGGCGTGACAGCTGAGGTCCTGCAGCCCCCGTGGCCACTTCCTCAGTGCCCTGAAACTTCTGTTTTTCAGGCAGACCTGGGTCTGTCCAGGGCTGGGATCTGCTTGTAGACCTAACCTGAATTGGGGATGTGGTAGGAAGGGGCTGTTCAAGGGAGTTCTGGGTGTAGAGCAAGGAGCTTCTGGCCTGGGGACGGTGTGGCTGCGGTTGGACCTCTCAGTTAAACATGAGAAGGGTTTTCTGTCCCTCCTCAAGCATGAAAACAAACAGAAGGGTAAGTAAAGGGTCGGGGCAAAACTCAGTGAAGGGAAAATAATTTATTCTGCCACACACTTATATCAGAGTCATTTGTCTTGCCAAAGCACACAGGGTTTGGGGGATTTTCCCTTAACAAACTGCAGAAAAGGAACATCCCCACCCCCTGCCCTAAACAGGAACTGGATCTCTAGTGATACCTTCCTGTGCTGTCCTTATTTATAGAAGGAAGGTCACCCAAATAAGAACAGAAACGGTATTACATGATTTTTTTTTTTTGGTGGCCAACTGAACTCGACATACTGAGAATTCAGAGGAGCACAACCCACATTGAAAAAAAGCCATTTGGGAAGAGCAGTTCCCTGTGGCCATTTCTGTGTGGAGGACAACTAAGGAATTTGTGGGACAATCAGCTATTAGGACTTTGGGTGTCTTTCCCTGATCAAGTCATTAGATGGGCAGAAATTTTGCTTGCAACACTTCTCTTCAACATGCAATTTTTTATTGAAAGCCTAAAATAGGCATTGTTGTACTGTTAATAGTATAAACAACTGAAAACTGCAACAATTCAGGTATCTATAAAGGTCATTTGATAGGCAGTTTGGAAACAAACATGCACACAAAAAACCCTGGGAATTTTAGTGTTTGTGAAGAGTTTAGAACAGCTTCTCTGTAGGCACTGCTGTAGAGCAGGGTTTGAATTCAGGGCCTGCCACACCAAGGGTGTGTTTGACACATAAACTAAGAGGGGAATTCAATGCTGAGCTTCTGGCCTGTACCTGGGTTGACAATGTGTGCTTCATATCTAGAAAATACCCTTTTTTCCTCACTTCCTGGAGCCAGACAACATTTTTCTTTCTATTCTACCATAAACCAACAGAGATGGAAAAGGCAAGCTTTGAATAGATGCATTTATCTATTTGAATATATGTTTGCATAAATTCATATTTTATATGCACAAACAAGCAAAAAATAAAGGTGTCTATTTTATATTCCTAAGAAAAATACTCTGTTTGACAGCATCCTTCTTTGAAACTCATTTGACATAAATTATGGTCTGTAATTCCTGTCTTATCATGTCAGGCAGGCCTTTGAACGGGCCCTGACGAGGAGAGCCAAGTGTTCCATCATGTTTAATGCCATTTCCAAAAAATCTGTATTTACACAGCTAAATATTTTATGGGCCAGAGATTCAGGGCTACTTGAGATGATGAATTCATCCCTCCAAGGGGTTTCGTTCATGGGTAAGAAGTTTGTCTGAGCTGGAGAATAAAAGGGAAGGTTTAGTCATTCCCTTTCTCTCCCAGCTGCCTCCATCCTTCCATTGCTCATTCACAAATCCCTGGGTGCCTCTGTGGGCAGCTTTGGAGGTGGGGCTGAGGTAGAAGTGCTGCATTTTCTCCTGTGTCTGAAAGCAGCAACTCAGAGCAATGAGGTCCTCCTTAAGGACACAAAGCTCAGCTCTGCCCACAGCAGAATTGGAGTCTCTGCTTAGTAAAGAAGAGCCAAAGGAAATCCCTGCTGTGGGTACCGACCCTCCAAAGTTTGCAGACTTCTTTAGTGATCAAATATAATGCAGATGAGGAAGTCTCTCTAAATAATAACCCCACTCCCCCCATCCCTTGCTCTTGCACTGTTTGCATTAACTTTCCCCCACGGTATTTCATTGCCACTGGCACTCACACACACCTTCCATTTTTGAACTGAGCTTGAATGAAGCTGAGCACTTTTTAAACTGGGTTTGAATGAAGCTGAGCACTTCTTAAAGTGCTGGACTAGAATCAGAAAGCTGAGCACTCAGCAGAAGAAGAATTTCTCTGTGGTGCTTCAGACTGAAGGTTCTTTTTATGGTTAATGCATCATTCCCCATTACAGTCATTTCCGCTGAAGTAAATGGGATTTGGCCATTAGACTTTATGTTTATTGATATATATTTCCTTGCTGAATTGACAGTCCCCTGTGCCTTTTTTTTCTACCCTGAAATTACAGGAAGCCAAAAATCCTCCAAGAATAAGGAGCTGAGTTCTGTAGCAGGTAGAGCTCTGTGCTCCCCCATTGCCTGAGCTGGGGTTAGAATGGGCACCACTTACACATTAATCTGTAATCCAGGGCAGCAACACCAATTCTGCTGGAATGTTCTGGGCTAAGGGGTCAACTCTTTAGCTGGGATGTGGTTCCCAGCAATATTTTGATGCTGTTTAACCAGTGATTGAGTGGAGAAAGACTTTCCTTGTGACTTGACAGTGAAGAGTGTTACAGAGAGCTTGAAAAGTCAAATACTTCTGGTTCTTTGTGGTGGCTAAAATACCTCTGTGCATTTGGATGACACTGCTACCAGGATATTCTTTGTCCTTCCCTAAGGTCTCCATCTCCAGACCTGCAGTTATCAGAGCATCTCCCTTGCTGTCTGTTCCAAATGGTTATTACATGTTGCTGTGTGCTGTTAAATGATTTCCCCACACTTCATCTCAGAGGCAGCAGAAGGCAAGAGATAAAGGAGTGGGGTGGCTTGTGGGACTACTAATGCTGCACAAAGCTCTTCGTATCCAACCTGAATCCAGCTGCCATTTTTGCATGACCAGAAGTGCTTATTGTGGGATGCCATTCCATAGATTCTGAAATATAAGTTATTTTCTTACTTTTTTTTTTCTGTTTCATCTGAGTCCCAAACCCATTTTTATCACTTGCTACAATGCTACAGCCAACACTTGCTACCCAGCCTGAGTAATCTGAGCCCCTAGTCACCTAATTAAGTGACCTGATTTTCTCAGGAGCAGAACACATCTTGCATCTCTCACTGCACTCAGCAGTTGTGAAAATCAGGCCATTTTTGGATAAGCTGTCACTGGTTTTGAGTACTCAACTTATAAAAAGTTGATCTTGGCCTGGGAGCTGGAGGATGAGTCCTCTCCAGGGGAGAGTGTTTGGGAGGGATGCAGAGGCCATCAGGCACCATTACCATTCCCTGCACTAAAATTAAATATAAGGGAGAATAAAGAGAATCAGTTTTGGGTCCTGGGGTAAAAATATACTTTGCCTTTTGGTTGCTTTGTGCAGTATTTCCTCCTTGCACTGAAAATTAAATTGGAAAAGGAGTTTATTGTTGCTGTGGATGAGAAAGGCAACTTTGGAAATCAAGCATCTTGGGTACAACCTGATGTTCTGTAGTGCCCCTTGGGTTCCCTGAGCACTGTAGGAGCTGCATTTTATACCAGCAGAGCTCACTGTGTGTTTGATCCAAGGAAATGTCGGTTCATCAAGGGAACATGTCAACAAGGGTGGGTGGCAGAAGCGTCTTGTCCTGCTGCATTTTGGATGGCTCCTCCAGAAATCCATGCCGGGGTCTGGGGAGAGGAAATCCTGAGGGAGAGCCTGCTTGGCAACAGGAGAAACTGCTCGTGTCAAAGCCAGGGCTTTTCTGGGAGGGCAGTTTGAATTCACTGCCTTGGATGCAGCAGATATTTCAGAGGGAGGGT
This sequence comes from Sakesphorus luctuosus, assembly GCA_013396695.1. Classification (NCBI taxonomy): domain Eukaryota; kingdom Metazoa; phylum Chordata; class Aves; order Passeriformes; family Thamnophilidae; genus Sakesphorus; species Sakesphorus luctuosus. The sequence continues at coordinate 58,337 of VWZD01002274.1, read as the reverse complement.
TTGGGCAACCACATCTCCTTGTGTTTTAAAGAGCAGAAACAACCGAGGCAAGAGGGGGGGGAAAGGCATCCCAACAGAAATGGGGGATGAAACCAGGATAGGGAAACCCTCCAGCTCAAGGAGCAGCCTCCCTGAGAGGTTCCCACCTCTGCAAGAGCTGGGAAAAGCTTCTTGCTCTTTGCTCTTGCCTAAGCTACTTTTCAAAGCAAAGCAGTGGCTGTTTTGCATAGCACAGCTGAGCCAGGCCAGGGGAAGATCAGCAACACGAACACACCAACCCACACAAGATCCATCCCTCAGAAGGCAGGTGCTGGCACCAGCACTCTGCTGAGCTCAAGTGAGTGCTGGCAGATAAGGGCAGCAAAAGCCTGCAGGAGGAAGTATTTTCATAATCACACATTTGCAACATAGCCCTTTTTTTTTCCTCAAAATGAGCAAAAAAATGTATATTCAAGGGGTGGGAAAGGCAAGGGCAGAGTTGAAACACAGCTGAGTCAACAGCACATGTCCCCGTGCTGGTGGGTAACACTGCGTGAATATCCTCCATTGTCATCAGAGTGCTTTGGAAAGTTACTGCTGCAGACAGAAAGGGTAACAGAAGCACAGTCACACACCACAGCCAGCTGGAACAAGTGCTGGAGGGTCCCAACTGCCCTGATCCCAGACCCACCTGCAGGCTACCCTTCTTCTCCTAAGCAGGAAACCTTGAGATGACCTATTCGTGGGGAATTTTGCCCTTGCCCAGCTGCAAGCCTGCCTTCTGCCCCATCACCCCAGGGCTTCTATCCTTTCCTACCTTCTTCACTCATAATTTTGCTCAGTGTTTCTGCCATATGGATTCTGGGTGAATTCTTCCTCTTGGCTGGCACTGGTTACAGAGCTGAGCTGACCAACAGTTGCATTTCACTGCTGATGTTGAGCATTTGGAACACACACAGCCATGTCTAGAGTGAAGCAAATCTGTGTTGATGTGTTTGCATCTGGAAAACTTGCTGAACAGGAGACCTGGGTCTTCTCAGCTGGAGTGAAAAGGGATTTAGAGGTATCCTGAAAGGAAAAAACCTTAGAGTTCTTTCTGTGTAGCAAGGTCTGAAGGGAACTACTCTAATCTGAAAAGTCTCTGGTTTGTGCCCTCTCGTGGCAGTTCAATTTTTCTTGTCTTCAGTGCAACAGCTGCACTTTCAGACCCAAACCTTTGGGATTTCATGCTGAAATGACTAGCAAAGAGGTCATTGAATGCCAATGTCCAGTGCTTCACTGTCCTATAGAATGTGAGGAAGCAGGGGAAAACCCCCTGAGCTCTGTGTCTCCTACTTTGCCCAGTTTGAATGACTTTGCCCTTCAAACAGTTCGCAGTGATTTGGCAGGTGGCACATCCAAAAATAATGCCCCAGGGCTGAGAGAATCAGTCTGGAAAGGGTGTCCCAAACACCCTGTTACACCACTTCCCCAGCAGGCAAGGTCCAAGGAATACTGTGACAGGAGCCACTTAGGCCAGCAGCACTAAAATACTCTTTATTTTGCTCTCTCTTCAGACAAAAAGCACTGGCATCGACAGGTGGAAGAAGTGTTCAAGCAGCATGCGACTGGTTGGTATGAATAAATGTTAAAAAGTAAAAAAAAATTAGTGAATTTAAGATTTTAACCATTAGAATGGGGGATGTAAATCAGGGGCATTGTCTGAAAAGCACCTGCAGAATTAGTGCAATGCTATTTAAGTGCTGTAAATAAGCAGTCCCGAAACGAGCCTTGTCTGAGAGAGCTTGTTATCTCAACTAAAAGCAAAAAGAGACGAGAGAAAGAGCCCCCCACTCTCTGCAGCTGAACAGAGAGCTAAAAGCTGCCTTTTCAAAGATGTTGAGCAATTTCCAGTGCTCTCCTCCCTGTGTTTTGCACACTGAAAGGCAGAAAGGCAGAAGCAGTGACCCGGGCTAGATCTTCAGAGCGTCAGCCTGAAACTAAAACCCAATTTTCTGTGTTACTTAGCAGTGGTAATGGGCTGCAAGTGAGAGAGTGCAGCTCTGCCTGACCTGCCAGGGATGATTTTTCCCATAAAGGAAGAAGGAATGGGAGTGAGGACAAGGGGAAGCTGGCTTTGCTGGGAAGAAAACATGGCATTATCTGATGACCTGACTGTTGTTTCTCGCTGCCAGGCTCTTCTCTCATGTGGGTGACCCGTTCCTGGACGACCCCCTGCCCCGGGAGTACGTGCTGTACCTGCGCCCCACGGGCCCCCTGGCACAGAAACTCTCGGACTTCTGGCAGCAGTCGAAGCAGATCTGTGGGAAGAACAAAGCTCACAACATCTTCCCACATATCACCCTTTGCCAGTTCTTCATGGTAAAGCACAGCTCCTGTCTCCTTTTTCCTTTGTGCATGAATTCCTGAGCAGCCCTTGCCAGGCTCACACTGGAGACTTACACACTTCATTCCATCCCTGCATGAGGGTCTGTGTGGGGAGCTGGGGTGGTTTGCCTGATGCCTGGGCTTCTTGAGGAGTTAAGTGGTATTTAAGTTGTTGTTTTCAGGGGAGAGAGCGGCAGAAGACCAAATTCTCATCATCTCAAGCCATCTTTAACGTGAGAGTGGATGGGTGGTGAAGTTGAGAAGGTTAATCGGGGACAGCCAACCCCGCTTTGAGGACAAGGGAGGGGCAGGGGATTTCTACACACAAGACTTTTCTGTGCCTCTGTGCTGCTTCTCCCTGCACTGGAGCCAAGGTGGACTGTTCCCCCCACCCTGCCTGACAAAGGCCTGTCTGCTTCCCTTGGCAGTGTGAGGACAGCAAGGTGGATGCTCTCACAGAAGCTCTGCAGGCCACCGTGATGCGCTGGAAATGCAAATTCCCTGCCCCTCTGCCTCTGGAGCTCTACACCTCCTCCAACTTCATCGGGCTTTTTGTCAAGGAGGAAAGTGCTGAGGTGCTCAAGAAGTTTGCTGCAGACTTTGCTGCAGAGGCGACTTCCAAAGCAGGTGAGTGGCTGTGCTGGAGCTGCAGAGCGCTTATGGCTCAGGCCTTTTCAGAAGCCAGTTCTGATGGCACTGAGAAAACAAAGCTCATAAAGCCAATACTTGATTTTTAAGTGAAAACTAAAAGCCTTGAGAGGAACACCCCACCGGGTGCTTTGGGTTTCGGTGCTTTTCAGTTGAAAAATCACCTCAGACAATCTCAATTGTTATCTCCTGAAAGGGAAGTTGACATTTGGTGGTTCCTTAACCTTTCACATCTGATGCTGTCTGCTGAGTGTTTCCTGCTCTGCTCCCTCCCTCGAGCCACTGCCACAAAGCTTTCCTCGGCCATTTAAAGGCCGTGTTTGTTTTTCCAGTGCATTTCTGAGATGTAAAGAGGACTCTGAGAAGACCCCAAGTGCCCTGGCAGCCCAGGTTTCCAAACCCCAGTTCCATGTCTACTGGAAGAGTCCCAGTATTTCACACACTGACCTTTCTGCTTCCTGGAATCTTTTCCTAATGCAGGTTCTTTTTTCTGCAGACTCATTCTACATCATTATTATATCACTGTCTTTTTTCACAATTTGGGAATACCTCACTCTCAGTGGCTAAACTGGTAATCCAGCTAATGCCCAGGGAGAAGATTTAATCAACTTGCATGAACCTGTAAATTCCACGGATTTGTAATTACTGGTGTAGCAGAGAGAACAAAAAAGGAAGAGTAAAAGTAATGCTTTTTAACTTGCTTATTTTAGAAGGATCCTCAGCTGCTCATGAAAGCCTACCTGTTACCTGGAAAAGTGTCCTCTTTTGGCAGCATGTTCAGAATTGCAGTAACTGTTACCACACCATCCAGAAACCAGTTGTTTGGCAGTTTGGCAAGGAAGTCTTATCTCCCACCCTGGTGTGACTCAGGCCTGAATCAGACCACAAATCTCTAATAACTTGATCCAAGGTGCAGTATAGAGAACTCGTATTTGACTTCCCCAGAGCCTTTTCAAACTTCCCTACAATTTATTCCTCTTGAGTGTCTTTAAAGCCCGAGTTGCTGTTGGAGGCAAGAGTCGCTCTCACACCTTCCAAGTGCCTCTGCTCTGACAGTCCCTGGTTGTTCACCCACATCTTCTCCTTGCAGATGTCCACGTGGAGCCCCATAAGAAGCAGCTCCACGTGACTCTGGCCTATCACTTCCAGCCCAGCCACCTGCCCACGCTGGAGAAGCTGGCGCAGAACATCGATGTCCAGCTGGGCTGCGACTGGGTGGCCGCAATTTTCTCCCGAGACATTCGCTTTGTCAACCACGAGGTAAACTCTGGGAGCTGGTTTCAGTCCAAAAAACTAAAAGCCAAACCAAACAAACCATTCTCTTAATGAACAGACCTTTTTGCCTGTTTTTATTGCCTTTCTTTTTGATTTTTACTCATGCTGTCCAGACTTACTGTTTCGCTCACCTCATTCCTTGCTTCTTGCAGGAACAATGTCCTGCTGGATTAGTTAATTCATTCTAACAGTGTTTCTCCTGTAAGCTCAACATAAGCTACTCTGATCTCTCCAGAACAATGTTTTAAGCTGACCAGAATCCAATTCTACTGTACAGTCTTGATTTCATTATTAAGCACAGGATTTAGTTTCATCATGTAAGAAATGTTTACTCCCATATATTTCAATTACTTATATGGACTCTGTAACTGCAGTATTTAAGTCTCTTAAGAGACTTGCCTTAATAATTTTGTTTTCCACATAATACACAGGAAAAAATACTAATTCCATTTCATAGATTGGGATCTTGGACATGGAGAAACCAAGTGTGAGATTCACCTCACCTCGCTGTAAGTACCAGAGTTAGAGCTGCAGTCTGAGGTTTGGTGCAGAGAAACAGGCACCTCCAGCATGTGAGACATCTGACCCATCTGAGAGGTCTGTCTCAGGATGAAAGGAATCAGTGTCTTGAGGAGGGAACCTTCAGAAGGTGCTTGCTCAGGCTCAGGTGTTTAACTCAACTCCTGAGGTTAGAGTGATTAACCCCACTAAGGTGCATTGTCCAGAACCAGACAAAAAACCCCCATGACAGAGTGGGGAAAAGCTATTTTAGTTCACACACATGGCAGGGCTTCTGGAGAGCTGACATCTCTCTGACCCAGCCCAGGCTGTGCTGTTTGTGTGGCAGCCTCCCTTCCCATCCAGGGAGTCCTTGTGTACTTCAGAGGCTTCACACAGTCAACACTGTTGCTGATGGCAAAGGGAGTTGCTGATGAAAACCAGCTCCCATCTTTGCATATCTCACTTCAGGCAGCCATGTGTGAAAGTCTGGGCCTTGTGCTGTCAGGTGACAGTGACTTGTTTCCATCTTCCTTTGAAGATAGCACACATAGTCTAGAAGGATTAGTGAGGGCTGACACCATCAGGAAATCAGAGCTGCTCAGCAGATGAGGGTTTTTGTTCTTTTCTGCAATGATGCCATTGCAGAAGTTACTCATGGCCAGGGACAAGAGCACCTCTTCCTCTTCTAAATGGGGGACTGTTGTAGCCATTTCCAAGGAATTTTAGTGGTAGACCTTCAATATATGTGGATTCCTCATGCTCAAGTGAAGATTACAGAATAATACTCACTCATCTTTCCCCACCTTTTAACTTAATCCTGTTTGTGTTAGGAAATACAAAGACAGCAATGTAGCCACATCCCAGCATTTCTCATCACTTGTGTTTTTTCCTGTGCATTCTCATGAAGAGCTTTGAAAGCAGCAGGTCACAGATTCAAACCTGTTACCCTCCCAACAGTGTCTCTGCCCTGCCTTCAAAAGCAACAGCAAACAGAACTGCTCTCTCAGAACAAACATCTGTAGGTAAATCAAAGGTGGTCACTAAAGCTGTCGAAATTCCAGGTCCCTACAAGAATTCAGTTCCATTTTAAACAGAGTGTTTAAATTTAAGCACACTTATGATTTTGGTCACTTTAAAAAAATCATTCCCCCCCCCTTTCCTTCCTGGTTATCAAAGATGCAACTGGAATCAAAGAGGGAAGAAGGAGCAAATTCCTAGAAAAGCCTTCTAACAGCCAAGAGGGGGAAGCAGCGGGAATTCCCTGAAAGGAAGCGCTACAAGGAGAGCTGTTCAAACCTTGCCACGTGTGAAGGTCTGGGGTGTGAATGCTCCTGCCCCACTCTGCCAGAGGTTCCCTTCCATCAGCAATCCTCTCATTCATCTGTGCTTCTGTTTCTCCCCCAGACTCTGCAGGTGATCTACCCCTACACCCCCCAGAATGATGATGAACTGGAGCTGGTCCCAGGGGATTTCATTTTCATGTCCCCAGTGGAACAAACCAGTACAAGTGAGGGCTGGATTTATGGCATTTCCCTTGCAACTGGCTGTTCTGGGCTACTGCCTGAAAACTACATCACCAAGGCTGATGAATGTGGGACCTGGGTGTTCCATGGGTAGGTAAAACACTGCTCAGTGCCTTTCCCAGGGCAGTAAAAAGGGGCTCAGCAGCCGGGATTTCACCTGGGTAAGTGAGGAGCCTCCCGGGGCTGTTCAGGAGGGCACTGAAAGGGGAAAGGAACTGGCACACAAAGCCCTGTCTCATAAGGCAAGAAGAGCAGATGCTCCCCCTGAGCATGGGATTAGAGGGCAGTGTGACTTTTTTAGCTAAGATGTTACAGCAACTATTTATTACTCATGGGGTCACTGCAGTAACGGGGCTGGAGCAGATGGTGCTGGAGACACTGCTGAGGAGACACCTCTGGGGTGGGAGCAGGACCAGGAAGGTTTAAATTTGAGCATTAATTTGGGAAGAGAAATCTTTTGTTCATAATGCCCTGTGAAAAAGTACTTGGGATCAGCAACATTTCTTAAGATACTTAGCAAGATTTCTGAGAAGCCTGCAAGCCTTCAGTGAGAATGTAGCCCTCACCTTTTGAATGCCATTATGCCTATGAGATTTTATCCTAACGAGGTGCTATCGGGAAGCAACTCCTGACAGGTTTAAGGCAGTGGAAAGTGCAAGTACCAACAACTATTTCTGTCAAAGTAAATGACCACATACATTATCTGCTCATGGTTTTTTTTTTTTTTTACTGACTAAGCAAATGTAACTCATCCAATGTACTGAGCTGCAGCTTCTGTAATTGCCTGCCAGAGTTCAGTCCCAAGGGTCTTGGTCAAAGTCCTTGAATGTCTGGACACGAGAGCTTTTATTCAGAGGGACCATCTTTAGATAAGCCCTTGAGGCAGAGTGGGATCTATTACATCCATTTGGCCTCACTTAACTGGAAGCACTAGTGAGAATAATTCCCATGGAGGTGGGAAATGGAAGAATCAGCACTGAAAACTGTAGAAACGACCACCCAAGCTGAGTGTGCCCGGTCCTTACCAGCGAAGGGAAGCATTTTGTGCCCAGTGTGAGAGGCAGTGCTGAGCCCCAGCAACAGCCTGGACTGTCAAACTGAGTGAAAACTCCCTCCAGCCCTTAGTCTTCAAATTTTGGTCCACAACACCATGGTCAGTGACGTGCAGCTGGTCCCCAGATGATGTTAGGGAGAATCTGTGGTTGTGAGGAAGGTCTTGACATTTCCATGATAATATTCACAGGCTGAGAGAGCTTCACAGACCAAAGTTTAGGAACTGTTTTTCTGTAAACTGTTTCCAAGGAAACAGCCTGTTGAAATGGAATTTGTCTCTTCATGTGTGTAGATCACCTAGCAAGGTGCTCTCTAGTCAGCATTACAATACAAATAATAATGAAATAACATTACAACAGTAATCATCACCAGTTCCTGAGGACTGCAGAAATGTCCTTAGTGCAGCCTGAGCACACAGAGCATTCCCAAAGCAAACATCTCTCTGTTTCTGACAGGTCCTACTCAATTTTGAATACTACATCTTCCCCATCCCTTCAAGGCTTTACTGATGGAGCCCTGGAGAGAAGACAGCAGGAGGACCAAGGACCTGGGGATGCTGGGCCACTCACCATCATCTGCCAGAACGTGCAGGTGGGGACCCTGCCTTGGGCTGAGCTGGCAAATGCCAACTGCCCAAGAACAGAGTTATCTCTGGCTGAGAAAAGGGAGAAGGGGAAAAAAACCTCTCAGACTAGGTTTATGCTAAACTAACTATATGTATTTATACCGAAAAGAGAAAATTAAGAGAAAACTACAATATAACACACACAAGTTATGTATAACAAGAAATAACCTGCCAGTCCCCAGCTAATACAAAGTATATTACTTTAGTTCATCAGCACTCTAAAAGGCACCCAGCAAGAAGCAAAGTATAACAACAAAATGTTTCTACTTCCTGAAACTGAAACAAAATACAAGTAGTGGCAGCTGGAGCAGGGCCGGCACAGTACAAGAGCTTTAGCACGTCTTCTTTTTACTTCAGCCAGACGGAACTGACTGGACACCTCCTACTTCTGCACTCATATCTTAGGTTTGCATCATCTGGTATGAAATATTTCTTTGGTTACCCAGTCAGGTGAGAGCTGTCTCTCCCAATCCATGGGGATTCTCTGAGCCTGCTAATTTGAGGCCTGGCTAAAACCACCACAGAGCCCACACCCCTAAATCACACACAGCTGGAGGGACAAGCTTCCAGCTTGCCTGGGTTTCCCCAAAAATAGATCCCTGGGCTCTTTCCACCACCTGCAGCAGCAGCTACAAGTTAAGAGTTCTCTTTAAAGAAGGACATGATTAACCACGGGCATTGAAGACCTTCCTGTGCACAAAGTGGCTCTTCAGAGAGGGCAGCAGGGCCCCATCCTCTGCTCCCCTCAGCAGTTTTATATCAGCGTAAATTTACCAGTAGTATAACATTTATGAAGAGTTTAATAAATTCATAAAAATCTTACCTACAGAAGACTTTTCTGTTATGTTTGCTCTCGGGTAAAGGAAGAAATGCCTGGTCTGGACTCGCAGATCTCAGCAAACCCCTGCCCTTTGATGAAGGCCAAATGTCCTGTCCTTTCCCTTCCAGCCCCTGCGGATCAGCAGCCAGGCAGGGCCTCAGAAACGCTGCCTGTTTGTCTGCAGACACGGGGAGAGGATGGACGTGGTGTTCGGGAAGTACTGGCTGTCCCAGTGTTTCGATGCCAAAGGTGAGTCTGCTCTTGGGAGTCTCCAGGGGTGGATGGAGGATGGAGAGGGCACTGCCTGGGCCAAGGCTTGGGTAGAACCTGGAGTTCCCTAACACAGATCGATGCAGGGCCACAGTCAGAAACACATACAGGAGCCAGGGAGGAAATACTGTGTTTGATAATATTTGGGAAACTACTGCAGGGATGATTACACTGCAGTTACATCACCGTGAACAAAGGTAGTCATGATATTAGTAATCAGAGTTCAGTGAAAACATTTGCTGCCATCAGGAAAATATTTTTCACAGCTGCCTCAGTACTAAAGGAAAATGACCCCACTACAGGTACAACTCAGAGTGGCTTTTGGGGCCTAAAAACTGGCATTTTCAACCCAGTATAATGCTTGAGTTTGAGACTCTAGTTAACAAACTGTAACTTCAGGCTCTGTTGACATTAGAGATGATGAGATATTTGTCAAAAACTCTTTTTTATAATCAAAACATACCAATATCTTGTAGCCAAAGGATGATTTCACAACTCCTTTCTACCTTAGGGCTGAAGAGCTCTGACATTTCAGCCTCCTGTAAAAGCACATCATTCAGGGTTTCTTTTGTTGTGGGCTAGAAACTCTTTTCCCATGGGAAAAACTGCCCTAGAGATAACTTTAAAAATATTAGCAGCATTCTCTGCTGGGTTTGATCTGGTGAAAGCTGTTTTACTTTGTGAGATTCCTGATGGTTTTACATGAGGCAAACTGCTCAAGAGCCAGGTCTGGCAGCACCTGCAAGCTGGAAGAGGGCAGGGTAAGGTGTGATGCTTCTATGACACTCTGAAGGAGGAATTGCAGCTTGTAACCTTTCCCCCCAGGAAGGTACGTGCGCAGCAACCTGAACATGCCTCACAACTTACCTCAGAGGAGTGGTGGATTCAGGGATTACGAGAAGGATGCTCCCATCACCGTGCTGGGCTGTACACAGGCAAGGCTTGTGGGTAAGTCCTCCTCAGGAAAGAGCTTTGAGCTGAAGGAGGGCAGGGCTAGATGGAATATTGGGAAGAAATTCTTCCCTGTGAGCACAGGGTGCCCAGAGCAGCTGTGGCTGCCCCAGCCCTGGGAGTGTCCCAGGCCAGGCTGGACGGGGCTTGGAGCACCCTGGGCTGGTGGGAGGTGTCCCTGCCCATGGCAGGGTTGGGATGGGATGAGCTTTGAAGTCCCTTTCAACCCAAACCATTCTGTGATTCTGTGAGGAGCTTGTCCAGGAAGCTTGGCTGTCTTCATCCCACACACCCTGCCAAGAGAAAGATAAAGTGCAAGACAATAAAAAATTAATTGGATGCCCTGAACAAATGGGATTTTGATGTTTAAAGAAGCTTTACCAAGTCCCTTCTCCTTCCCCAGCAATTTCCTTTTTTCAAAGGAAACCTTTTCTCCTTCAGCTGCTGCAGCTGAAGAAAAGGCAAAGCAGAAATCTGGGACATGGGATGAAATGGGAGGCATCAGCAGAGTGGGTGCATTTGGAAGACACTGTTACTGCCAGTGATGGGGAGAAATGCAGCAGTGAGACAGTCACCTGATGCAAAATATGCTGCTTCCTTCACTTTCAGAATATTCAGTTTGCCTCACCAATATACTTCTACCAGCCTGCCAAAAACACAGTCCAAATTATTTCCAGCACTCTCCCACCACCCCATCCTTGTCCCTGACTTCTGAGCCTGTTTGTGCATAGACAGAAAATTACTTGGTAGCCAAAGAGCACATACTGAGTGTTGTGATTAGAGGAGCCCAGCCCCTTAAAGACATGAGCCTCCGTACTTAGCATTTTGTGAAATTCAAATCCTTTGGAGCATTTCACTGTGGTCACATCCAAAGTAGGGCAGCTAAAATTACACTTGCTTCTTTAAACAAAAATAAATCCCTCTGCAGCAGCAGGATGCTCAGCCTGCACATGGCACCAGGGTTTGCAATATGCAAGGGGCAGTCTGGGAGCAGTCAGAGCACACTTTGCTGGTAGCATTGAGGGGGTCCAAGGACACAACTGCAGCTGTGGCAGCACTGTGTGACCTTGATGGGGCTAAAGTCATAATTCCTCAGATGACTAAAGCCAATGAGCAGCTTCCCTGTGATGGAGGGATGGTAGATGTGCCTCTCCTTCTAAATTACCCCACTTCTCTCTACAGATTTGCACATCTTGACATGGTTACAGCCCTGAGTCAAGGGTAACAAACCCTTCTTGCTCCCACCTCTTTGTCCTGCCTATTCAAACAGAGAAAAAATGTAACACTTGTTTCTTACAAGTGCTGCTGATCCCTGTTTTCCTTTGGTTCCCTTAGGCATTGCAAAAATATTAATAACCCAGTGGAGCTGATTTTTATCTCACTTTCAGTGATCTTCCACCTGTGTAATGAAATGGTAATTTATACTAGCAAAGACTTGAGCCAGTTGAAGTGTCGTGTTTGGGTTTTGTTGAATCACTCTGATTTATGACTTGGAAATGAAATGAAATTAAATCCAAGCCCTCTACAATTTTTCTCAGCACACTGGTTGTTTTTTTGGCTGGACTCAGGAGAGGCAGGGCCTGAACACCTCCTTGCTGGGTGGCTGGTGCCCTGCACATTGTTGTGGATGCTGCAGTGCCATTTGTCTGGTTTTATTCACAAGTGCTAAAACTTTCTTGCAGGTGAAGCTTTGCTAGAAACTAATACCATTGTAGACTACATCTACAGCTCCCCATCCCTGCGGTGTGTGCAGACAGCACACAACATCCTGAAAGGTAGGAACCCCCAGAATTCTCCTCACCTTCTGGGTAAAACTCTGACAGCAGATAAAAGGTATGAGAGACCCAAGGGAATGGGAATTCAGGGTGAGGATTATCTCCATGGGAATATATTTTCCATTGGAACAACACTGTGCATAAAGAACCCTTTTTTAATTGCACAGAGCTGCCAGCCAGAGGTTTACATTCCCTGGCATGTCCTATGGTAAGTACATCTATTAAATTATCTTCCATACCTACTACTAATCAACTGACCACTTAGAAAAGCAATTAATTAACGATCAAACTGAAGTATGAAAGCTGCAGAGTCTTGCTGCCTCCCTCCTCAGTTTCTTTCATTGATCCCTGGCCCCCTTTTTCCCTTTTCCAGGTATGCAACAGGAGAACAACCTGAAAATCCGAGTAGAGCCCGGCCTGTTTGAGTGGACCAAGTGGGTCTCTGGGAACACACTACCTGCCTGGATCCCCCCAGTGGATTTGGCTGCAGCCACTCTAAGCGTTGATACAACCTACAGGTAGCAGCACAGGGTGGGAGAGGGGCCCCTTTGAAGTTCAGGCAGTGACTGGAAGAGCTGCTGAGGCTCCCAAAGTAAACTCAGAGCAGCTGAGGCTGCTGTGCCCAGCGTGGCCTGCAAGCAGCTCCCATCACATGGGTCACAGCACTGGCAAAGTCCCTGTATTGCTGATCATGGAGGTCCTCTTCTCAATACTCTTTTTATCCTGGGTATTTTTCAGATTTCCAGGGAACCCTCAGAGGATTTTTGTTTGTTTTAACCCTTTTCCTAAAACTTAGGAGCTTGGGCTCAGCTAACATACATAGGAGCTCCACCTCCCTGGGCTTGGTAACAAATATCTTGTGCTTGGCCTTTTGTGCTTTGTGGTATCGCTTGAAATGCTGGTGTTTCCCAGTGTCTCATTGCACCCCTGTGTTTAAGAACTCCCAAAGTTCTTCAGAAAGTTCTTCAAAATTCAAAAAAAATCTTAAAAATTCCACAGTGGAATAAGCAGTTGAAACATTAAAAAAATAAAAAAAAAGGAAAATGTAAAGAACAAAACTCTCTACTGCTGCTACTGCAGAAAGAACACAAGCACACTCAGCCCTTCGTGGCTGTCTTCACTAAGTGGTCCCCATCAGAGGAAGCAATTATCATTTTTCCTAATTATCTCAAAGCAGGAATGGCAAAACATCTAATTCTTTAAGTTTAAAACTAACCATAGTGGTCCTGACACAAGCTGCAGTTCTGGGGATCTGGGGAAGGAGAACAGTTAAAGAACAGGCACTTTGAAATGAATCATAACTGGCACTTACAACTTTATTGCTTCTTCCACTTTACTGTGTGTGTTTTTCTGCTCACAGACCTCATATTCCTGTCAGTAAGTTGGCGGTTTCTGAATCTTACGATACCTACATAAGTAGAAGCTACCAAGTAACAAAGGAAATCATCAGTGAGTGTAAAGGCAAAGGTAAGTGCTCCAGAGCGGGGGAGAAACAACCCAGGCTACCTGGGATATGAGTGCCCATGTTCCTGACCAGTCTTTCCCTATTTAAGAGATGACTTCCCTTACCTGAATGTCTCATCCCTCTCCCAGAGACACTGGGAACTTCTGCAAGTGTCAGAACTAGGAGTTCAGATATTCTCAGCTTACAAGAAAGGTCCATAAACTTAAATAGCAAAGTATTTTAGGGATTCCTATCCAACTCAGCTGTTTCTCAAGGGAATAAATGAGCTATTTGCACTCTACTGTCCATTCCCAGCATCAGATGGGGCATCTGCCCTCCCCTATATGAGCTCCTCCTCTGAAATCTATTCCCCATAAAGACCTTGGAATATTTCTCCGATATTGAAATAAAAAAATCCCTAGCTGTTGTTTTTCATTCACAATAGAAACAGTGTGTTTCTAAATTCTGGTGGTTTTACTCATTTCATGTCACTGATCTGTCTCCAAGCTTTTATTTTCATAGTTTGCACACAAACTTCAATAGCACAGTGGGGCACAGTCTTGGAAATGAAAGCATGAAGCCAGCACTGTGGAAAAGCAGCAGCTGAAATTAAACTGTTCGTTGTAACAGGAATTAATGTTTGCAGAGGCAAAAAGCACCTGCTTCACAAGACAGCTGAAATCTCGCTGGAATTCTTGTTTTCCTCAGAAAGCATTTGAAAATTAAGTAGCATTGAGTTGACCATTACTCTGAAAATTGAGAAATGCTCTAAATACATTAATAAATCACATTTCCCCCCCCAATACACAGTTTGATATGTTGTTACATGATAAACCAAACCCATTTTGACTATTTGACCTGCTTGATCTTGGCCACTAGTGCCTGGGTTTGGCTTCATCTCCATCCTCAGCCTGTGGTTCTCACTTTATTTCAGGAAATAACATCCTGCTAGTGGCCCATGCCTCCTCCCTGGAAGCCTGTACCTGCCAGCTCCAAGGGCTGTCGCCACAGAACTCCAAGGACTTTGTACAGATGGTCCGAAAGGTAATTCCCCCCAAGGAGCAAAGCTCTGGCTTTACAGAGAGAAAAGCAATTTGCAGTTTGCTTAACCAGACAGAGGACACTTGGCTCTGCCCATCGCCAGGTTTCACTCATTTCAGGAGCCAGGAGAGGGAAGAAGGTTGTTTTGAGAGGATTCTCTGAGTGTCCTTGCTGGAACAGAGAGCGTGGGATGAGGTGCCCACCTCCAGGTGGGCTTGCAGTGACTCTGCTTTGTAGTTGTGGGTACCAGGGGCTGTGCAGAGACACCCACAGTGCCCAGAACACCCTCACCACAGTGACCAGGGCCCTTCTGATCTGCACCTCCCCTTGTCTCTCTCACTGTCAGAGGAAAGGACTGAAAATGATAATAGGTTTCCTCTGCCTTCACTCCTTTCCTCCAGCCCTGGCGAGGGAGAGGGCACTGCCCACTGACAGACCCCACTGGGATTTTCAGAGCTGCTCTGGAGGATCCATGTTTCCCTCCATGGCTGTGCTGGCTCTCAGGGTTTGGGAACCACGTCAGCCAACATCTTTGTTTTGAACTGGCCCATGTTTAAACCAAGATACAAAGGTATAATCTGTCTTTCCCAGCGTTTTGCACATATAAAGGTACACAGTCTGTCTGTCACACCTGAGTCCTACAATCACCTTGTGAAAACAGACTTTGAGGGGAGAGGGAAAGAGAGAAGGTGAAATGATTCAGTAGCACAGCAGGGCTTCAACCCTGAGGGCAGCTCAGCTCAATCCTTGCTTATTGTCTCTATTTCAATCTCTCTTCCCACAGATTCCATACTTGGGGTTTTGTTCCTGTGAAGAACTGGGGGATACAGGTGTTTGGCAGCTTACAGACCCTCCCATCCTCCCTCTCACACATGGACCAACTGGAGGCTTTAACTGGAGAGAAACCTTACTACAGGAATAGACAAAGCCACCCCAGCAAGGAGAACCCATGGCCTTTCTAAGCATTGGAGAATGTCTCTTCTTTCTTGTGTTTTATTGACAGTGGAAAAGTAGTCATCCTATGTTGAGTGGGTCACACAAGCAGCTGTTCTGGCATATCTCACACAGCCACAGTCATGCAAGGAGTTTCATCCACAACTAGAATACAAAAGGGACTGATTTGAGGGGGGGGAATACTAAAATACAGATTGAATCTCCCAGGGATGGAGCATCATCAGTTGCACTGGGCAACAAAGAATAGAAACAAAGTAATAATTAAAAAATAGCATCAGAAGGATATTCCAGCATCCTTCTGTCCAGCTTTGCCTCTGCAAAAAGTTTTAGAGTCCTCATTTGAAATTGTGAATGGCACAGAAGTCCATACTGGCTAAATTTGATTTTCGTTTATTATTCACAGAAAGATCAAGGTTTGGGTTGTGCTGATCTGGTTGAACCTATCCAGCCTTCACAGAACTGGTCTCACCTCCACTGGGACACAAACAAATTGCCCTTCCAGCAGCCAGAACAAACAAGGAGCCACAAACTGCAATTCCCTCTTTCTAAATGAGGCAAAACTGGGATGTGGCAGCTCCAGAGGGGTTTAGCTCTGCTTGTCTCTGGGTTTATTGAGCTGCTGGAGAGAGCAGATTCTGTCCATACCTTCAGTCAGCAGAGAGCTCCTCCTGTGCAATATCCTGCCCCCTGGCACCGTCTCTGGGGATATTCTGGGATTTAGACCTTTATGACTGTGTAACACATCGTGGGAAGGGCGTTGTTATAGCAGGGCTGTGACTGCAGAGTCAGGGCCATCACTGAGGAGGTGACAGAACAAACTGCTGCCATTCAGGGTTATCGCTGTCAGGTTTGTTTTCAATTGTAATTTAAACTCTTCTTGGCATCCTGAAGAGCATTTCTGGCTTGTTTGCCTCCATACTTAAAAACTAAATAGTTGACAATCACACCAAAACTGATTGGGTTCTTGATGTGTAATGCTCCAGAATGCTTTTTGTTTCATGCTGGGGCCAGCAAGGTGTCAGATGGGCCAGTAAATAGTGTTGTAATTCTCCATTGCCTGTACAAAGCAGTGAAGGCTGCTCATGTCCTGCAGCAGTTCAGGGACATTACAAGGAGTTTCCTTAGGCAGGAGCATGAAACAGAGAGGGAACAAAAGCTGAATGCACAATTTGAATACTCTGCTGGCTGCTCTTTGCATTTAGTAATACAGAAGAATGTTCTGTTTGAGAAGGAAGATGTTACAATACTCTCTTCTTTTTAAAAAAAAAGTATATTTTTGGATGTTTGGGAAAGTATTTTGACAATTGTAGTCTTGTCTCAAATCAGGTGTCAAGAAAGGAAAGTCTTATTTTCTTCTAGCATTTTGATTTCTCTTTGGGGTCTTGTGTTGTCTCATGTTGATAAGGCTTATTTGGGGGGAAAAAAAGTAAAAATTTGTTCCTTTTAAATTTCGAATGGAGAAGCTAAGAATACAAAACAATTGCTGCTTCATTTTCACTCCATTGCTGCTCATTAATGTGTATTTAAGTCACTCCAGTGTTTTGTCCTAAAACATTAGACTTGATCTATCTCAAGTCATTTCCTGCCTTCACTGTGAGCTGCATCAGATCCCAACAGTTTTATCAGGTTATAGGAGGCAAATACCAGTTCCCAGGTTTTTCCCTTTCTCCATAATTAAGAAATAAAGCTTTAAATCTGCCAAGAATAAGTTATTAATCCAGTATTTTAATGAACTGCAACTTCTTATGGGTTGGGTTAGAAAAACAGAAGAGTCAAATTGATGCTGTCTGCTAAAATCACAGAGCTCTGCTTGTTTATGCAAACTGAGGATCCAGACCACAATAATTTATAAAAAAATAGTTACTTTCCTTTTCACTCAGATGGAAGAGTTTTCCGGAAGAAGTTTGCTGAGGGAGGAGCCTCCTTCTCCCCTCTGATACTGGATTTTACTGTCAGCCTTAATATGAGAGTGATAATTTTTATCACCATAGAGTGGATTTGTTTTGTTGTTTGGTTTGTTTCTTAAAAAAAATAAAAAGAAGAAAGAGCCTAAGCAAATAGAAAATTCTGTTTGAGTTGGAAATACACATGAAATGATGGAGGGGGCAGACATGCTAGAAGTGGTGAATCAATGAAGAAAATAAATGTAATTAAGCAGTAGGTGTGATTGGCTGCAAACACCCCAAACTGGTACTTACTGCCCACCCCTTCCTCCTATCTGTGTTCCCTCAGAAATACTCATGGCCTGCACGTGCTTCATGACAGAAAATACACAGCCAGTTCCTTTATTACTTCCCATTAAAATGTATTTTCTGTGTGATACCTCTTCAAACTTGGTGTTATCAATGGATACTTTTTTGTTGTTTCATTTTAAACCTGTTGTATCATTCTGTTTATTATGTTTTTTAGTGTGAGCAGATTGTATTTATTTGATCAAAAAGTATGTTTGCTGTTTAAAAAAAGACAGTAATTGTATTGCCAAAAATAGCTGCAATTCCCTGTGACGTCTGTATTTTTTTATTTTGGGGGGTGGTTTTAATCTCAGTTTGAAGTACTAACAACTGTTAAAACAACCACTGCATTTTAATTTGCTTCTGACATTAAATGGATTTCTTGGAAGTCAGACAAAAACCGTCTTGTAGATGTTTAATAAAGACACCAAACATCCTTTCTATTCCAGTTTTCCTCCCGACTGTGTTGGAATTTGAGCTCCATTTTGCTTCCCTGCACTGCTGATGAAATGCATCCCTTTGACAGCAGATGGCACAAAACCATCTCGAGTGAGGTTTTCCATGCACAGGGATGGAGTTTTCCCTCTAGGTTGGAGTCTCATGTTGTCTTTTTTTCCCAGGTTATTTTACATGTGGAACTGGCAGCACAGCTTTCAAACCCAAGGCAGTGCTTACTTTTACACCAAATCATTTTTTTACCTTGATTTTTTAATCCAGCAGCACTTTTATCAGCCAGAGAGACTCTTTCCTTTCAACCCAACTACATTAATTCATGACCTGCAGCTCTGTTTCCCAGTAAAATTAATTATATTAAGACAGAAGCCATAACTTTTGTACATCAAATATACACTAATAGAATTATGTACTTCCCTTTGCTGAAAGTTTAGTGGAAACAGTTCCCAATAAATTAGAAGTCAAACCAATAATGCTTTTATAATTAACCGTTTTGTCCACTTCCCTCAAGCCCACATCCTGCAAGTGCACAGTTTTTAAACCATAACTCCTATTTTATTAAAATACGTTTATTTTGTCAGTAATTTACTCTAAATTTGGGGCAGCTGCAAAGAAGGGCAAGAGGATCTGCCAAAACCTTTTTGGGAGTCAGCACAGGTGGCTACATCATGAAACAGATGGGTAAATCTTGTGGTGTTACAGGTCATCACAGAGCCA
This sequence comes from Sakesphorus luctuosus, assembly GCA_013396695.1. Classification (NCBI taxonomy): domain Eukaryota; kingdom Metazoa; phylum Chordata; class Aves; order Passeriformes; family Thamnophilidae; genus Sakesphorus; species Sakesphorus luctuosus. The sequence continues at coordinate 39,710 of VWZD01002274.1, read as the reverse complement.
GAGGACACAGAAGGTTTTCCAAGTCTCAGCTCACTCCTGAAATAATCAGACCTTCAGGGGGATACAGGAACCCCAGATTGTGCCACCAGCACTCTGGGACCTGCTCACTGTCGCCAACCCTCCAGCCCGTGCTTGGTGCTCAGCCAACCTTTGAAACCATCTCACCAAAACTCTGCTCTCCCTGGAGAGCCACAACCCACACACAGCAAACCACCTTCTGCCCTTCTGGTGTCACCAAGGTCCCAGCAGAGCCAAGACACGTTCCTGGGACAGGAGCAGAGCGACACAGGGATGTGGTTTTNCCAGCTGGGTTTGCAAGCACCCTTGCAGTGGGAGCTCTGCCTTCCTGGTGCCTCCCCACGTGGGGAATGCAATCCTGGCCGCAGTGCAGCTGTGGGATCACAGCCCCTGCTTCTCTTAACCTTTCCTGCTCCCCACTGTGCCTCTCTCACCTTCTCCCCCCACGGAGGAGGCAGAGGGGAGGGGGTGCCAGCTGAAGTCCCCTTGTCCTGTCGCCCACCAGTTTCATTTTGGGGACTTGTGAGGTCAGAGATTTCTCAGCTGTCGCCAACACATGGGAAATGTGAGTTGGGGGGAGAGTGGAACAGCAGAGGGAAGGAAGGGGCAGAGACCCCGGTGGTGATGATGAAGTCATGGTAAATCTGCTCCCCCCGTCCTGAAAAGGGACCTGCTGCTGCTCAGCAGCCCCAGCAGAGAGAGGAAGCAACACTCACTGCCTGCACCCACAGCACAGGATGAGTGTCCCCAGGGTGCTGCACATCGTGGCTCTGCTCCTCGTGCAAGGTAAGGCTTGAGCATTATCTTATTCCATGTCCCCTTTGCAGCCTGTCCAGCCTGCAGAGCTCCTTTGCTGGAGTTCAGCACATCAGGCACAAGGCAGCTTTGGTGTTACTGGTTCCTGGTTGACTGAGATATTGTCACCCCATTCCCAAAGCTTTCTGGGGCTGAATCCCTGCTGACTCCTAAAGCCAAGATCTGTGAGACCAAGTCACCTCCTGGCAGCTGGTGGGATGCCTGGGATGGCAAGACATTGGGATGACAAAAGACTCTCCCTTAAATTTGGGCAGTGCATCCCTGCTTATCTTCCACAGTTTGGGTATCTGTGTATGCATTATGTAAAAACAGGCTGGGAGAAGTCAGAATAATTTAGAAAGCAATTGCAAAGTACTTTGAAAAAGCACTTTAAATGCTCCATCTCCTCACTCTGGTGAGAGGATGTAGCCAGGTCAAAGTGCCCCTGTGCAGGGAAGATTTGCCCTGTGAGTCATGGGTTGAACAAAGCCATGGCATCCCATGGAAATTACATACATGCTCTGCTTTATTAAAACAAGCAGCACCCCCTTTTCTTGCTCATCTTGCTGTTCTCACCTCCAAAGGTGTGATTTGAAAGACCCTGCACTGTGGGTAGTGACAGCAAACCACCATGATGAAAAAATACCAAAGGGCCCCATGGAAAACCACAGACAACCCTCCACTACCACTCAAACAACATTGCACCTCCTTCCACAGGTCTTCTCAACCCCCCAAATCTCCTTGGGAAGCTGCTGTCTTACAGGGAGACAAGTCCTTCCTCTGCTTCTGGTGGTAAAATAACAGTTCCAGCAACAATGCTCTGAAAAAAGCTTCATTTCTGATATATTTAACATTTTCAAGAACATCAGAAGCTTTCCCAAAGCCCAGAAAGATTAATTTCCCAAACTGCAGTGCTTGTGTGTGCAGTAGGAACTTGCAGCAAGCAGCTACGTGGAAAATAAAACACATGAAAAGGGAATGAAAACCAAAACTCTCTCACTGCCTATTTGCTTAACTCCAACTCAGGCTCTGCTCTTATTTCTCCAGGGCTTGTGTTTTTCTGGAGAAGGTAATTCATTCCAGGTCATCAAATATTTTCACAAAATATGTATCTTAGAATGTCTGGAGGGAAAAAGCATTTTACTGCCCATCTGTGAAATGAACTAAGAAAATGAAATTTCATTTTAGTAACCTGTGCCAGGGCAGGTTTGTGGAACTTATCTTGGCAAGAAGTTTCAAAGCAATGGCAGTATTTTGATTTCTGAATACAGAAACCTTATTTTCAGAGATGCTGAAAAGAATCATCCCCTGCTCAGTCTCACACACGTGTAAATTGGGTTCAACAGCTCCTCAGTGGAATGTAGAACCACAGACTCAGAGAATGGTTTGGGTTGGAAGGGACCTTAAAGATCATGGATTCCAATAATGGAATAAGGAGAATTAATGTTTGTTTTACCATACAGGGAGAGATTGCATTAAATGAATGTACAACCAATTCTTTAATAGTTACTAAATAACTAAATCTCGTTGTGCTCATCACAAACCTTTGGTACAAGACCCCAGTGACCTCTCTAATGACTGTTACTTATTCATATCAGTACAATCACATTGGCAAGTTTCCTAGTGCAGAAAAACCTTTGGAAAAAAAAGAAAGTTGTCATATTACTGTGTGCAGAACGTTGTTGCTTTCCTTCATGTCACATTTTAATAGGTGTTTTTTTTCCCCTGCTCTGTGGCCAGGGGTGTTTCCAGGGGCTGGCAGTGAAACTGTGACTCTGGAGGAAGGAGCAGACCTGACCCTCCGCTGCACCCTCGGCACCCCCAGCAGTGACAGCAGCGCCGCTTTGCAGTGGTTGAACCCTCGTGGTTTCACCATTTTTCTGAACACGCAGCAGGGTAAGTGTGAAAACCCAACTGTGGCACTTTCTGCTTGGGCTGGAGGTCACTGCGGGGGCTGTTCCAGCTCCCAGCCTGACTGCCCCACCACTCAGCTCTGCAGGGGCTTTCACATCCAGCCCCTCTCTGGCAGGAAGGTGATGAAATGGAACCACCCCCAGAGTGTGCTCTGGCACTGGAGCTTTCAGTGATGAGCTGTGGTTCCCAGCAGCACCCAGAGATCTGCACAGACCCCATTCCTGCCTCACGAGAGACACCAACAGTGGATGTGCCTGACAGCCCTGGGCACCTCCTGCTCAGCAGGGAAGGGGATGCATCAAGAGGATGTTTTAGGAACAAGCAGTGATTTCTAAAATGTGCTGACAAAGCCAAAGCTCCAATTCCTGCATTCCCTTCCCCTCCCCACAGCTCACCTCCCTCTGCCCTCATCGCTCCTCCTCTCGGTCCCACCTCGACAGCTCTGCAAGCTGAGAACTGCCTTGGCCTTCCCCATTTGCACAGTGCCCAGAGAGCATTCCTGGTCAAATCCTTTAGGTTTTAATGATAATAATGCCTGGGATTTATCCAGATTGGGTCCCCACCTCCCATTAAAACTCTCCAGATCCTCTGAGGTTGCTCTGGGAATCACAGACATGCAGTGTTCCAGCAACACCAAACCAGCCCACTGATACTTCCCTTAAATCTTGCCCATATTTCTAAACAGAAAGTGTCATGAGTAACTGTTCCTGTTTACTCGGGTTCATGAGCAGGTGGGCTGAGTGTTCCTTGGCAATTTGCAGTGACTCCCATCTGTGTGGAGTTGGAATCCAGCACCCTCAGGATAAAGCACATGAAACATTAGGTGCAATTTGCCTCAAGACCAGCTCTGTCCTGAGCCCCTGACAGCTGATCCAGATGGGAAATGGGGCATTTGCAACCCACCCTGTGCTGCTTGGACAGCCAGGCTCCCCAAACCCACGGCAGGCTGTGGCAGGGGTTCCTTTCCCCTGTTGCAGTCTGTTAGTCTGGTCATGCCCCTGCAAACCCAATGGGAACTCTCTCCCCATCAGTTTTCTCTATTTTTGACATATAGCTGAATTCCCAGGAGTTTCCACCACAGGGGCAGGCAGGAGCAGCAAAAAGCCCTTTCTTTATGCAAGCTCTCTATGTCCATAGTCCCTTTCTATACAATTTTGGACCAAGACACTTGATTCTGTCCATATCCAGTTTTGAACAGCTCCATCTTTTAAGCATTTGTCCTTGTGATGACTGATTTTTTTTTCTGAGCTGACACAGTAATTTAATAAGGGTGGGGAGATGACATATCCACAGGCAGCTATAGCAGCAGATTTAACCCAAGTGAACAAAACTTTTACCACCTGAGGATTCCACCCATAAGTTCAACATCCCACAACTCCCCATCAGTAAGACACATGATACAACACCCACAAGGACCAGAGTTTGCAAAGCATTTGGATCCTGGGTAAGGCAGGCACACCAAAGATGCTCCTCTTGCAATACAAAAGAAAACAGTCCTTGTTAAGGGAAAAACCAGAGCTGACCCCTCACATGGAAGTTTTCATTTTTCATTCTGAGTCACCCCTGGGAACCTCTCTCATGTTGCTTCTCCAATAAACCACTCTGGGAATCAGTTCCCTCCAGACTCAATGTAACTACAAATATGACAAGTCTCACATCATGGTGATCTCAAAATCATTTAATATTTAATCACCTCCATAAATTGCTGTGATTTTTTTTCCCAGTTCTGTATTTTCACAAAACCTCAACTGAAAAAAAAAATAAAATTAAACCCAGAAAGATAAGTTTTGAGGCCTTTTTCTCCCTGGGACTGGTGCACAGCCCCAGTTTCAGTTCAATTTAAGGACAGAAAGTTACACTTTCTGTGCAGCAATTGTGGAAAAAGTCCATGAACTTGGCCCGACCCTGGGGGTCCTGTAAGTCCTCCAGCAGGAGGAATGAAATAAAGACTGCAAAGCCAAGAGAGAGAAAGGGGACTGTGCAGCAGAGTCCAGATATCCTGGGAGATGGTTTCATAGTGCTGATAATGTAAACTCCCTTTATTCATTACTGTTATGCTTGTCTGCCTTCCTCTTACGTACCAACACATGTGCCATGCTGGGTTTTACTTCCTTACAGTTTTAAGGGACCAGAGGTACAAACTTATCCGTTATTCCAAGGAGGAATTATCCATCCAGCTCTCCAATGTCACAGTGCACGATGAGGGCTCCTACAAGTGCTTCTACTATGGCAGACCATTCAAGAGCAAGGCACACACTGTTGAGGTGTTAGGTAAGTTCCCTCACCTGCTTGTTCCAGAGGAGCAGGACAACAGAGCCAGCTCCTCACGTCCAGGCCTGCAGTTTTGCATGGAATTTTGGTGCTTAACACAACATGGTCCTGGTTTTAGCTCAGCCCCCCAAACAATTCTCTCTGTGCAGCCATTCATAAAACTGAGTAGAAAGATGCCCTGTAACTAATTCTAGATCTTCCTGCTCCAGCTGCTCCTTCTAATCCAGTACTGGAAGTAACTCAAGACACAGAAAGAGGCATTTCCCTGTCTTGCTACAGCCAAGGATGTAAACCCCAGCCACACATCACCTGGCTGTTGGACAACGGGATAGAGCTCCCAGGTGAGTGTTCAAGGACCAGGGGCCATCATCAACAATTCCTTCTTATCAGTCTCGGGCAGTTTAAAAATACTGGAAGGTGAAACACCTTCTGCAGCCCATCAGCTGGGTGTACCACCCATCCCAGCTCATTTGGAACAAATTGGTGCAGGTTTGGAGACTGATCAGCACAAAATTCCAGTGTCTATGCAAGGGAGAAGCTCATCTGCTTTGCTCACATTCAACACAGAACAGCAACACCTGGCACCAAAATCCCTTGAGAGCATGGAGTGAAATTCCACTGAATAAAATGAGCCCAAAACTCTGGAGGGACAGTTTTCAGAGCCCCAGTATAAAGCCCAACAACGAATCCATTGTAACTATTTCTGTGTTATAATCAGCACAGATTTCCCTCAGCTCTGCTGAGCAGCTCCCACACACCAGCAGCTTTTCTTCTCATTTAACTTGTGTGTTATATAAATAGCTGCTGTTCTCCCAGTACTATAAATAGCACTATTCTAATAGTCACTACCTTATTAGCACCAGTGCACAACTGTATCAAAGTGTCAGAAAAACACTCACTGATGCAAACATTTCCTTTCACGTGTTAACAAGCTCTTGTATTTTGCATCATCAAGCAACATACTCAAGCTTTAGCCTGTAAAATCTCCCCTGGCCCCAAGATGGTTTTTTCCTTCTTAACTAAGACTCAAGAAAGCAACAGAGAAGTGCTGACCTGAATATAGACAGAAATCAGGAGTAAATAAAAAAATCCAGGCTGCCAGATACTCAGGGATTAATGCAAATAAGGTGCTCTGGGTGGAAAAGCAGGTTCTAAACTCCTGTGTCTGTTTGGGAAGAGCTGGGCTGTGTGTGAGTGTAAGGGTTTGGGGAATACCAGCTGAGAAGTTGTGAAGAGCTCAGGGAAACAAAACTTCATCTCTAAGTATTTATATTTGTTTTCACAGTGTTTTTCTAAACTAGAGGTTTCCTCAAACCTGAAACAACCTCAGTTCTGGCCTGAGAAACTGCTTTTCCCTCTTGAAGGCTTGTAGTGACTCTCCTCCCTCTCCCTTCCATTCTCAGCTTTAATTACTAACTGCAAATATTTATCCTAATCAGAAAATAACTGATAAATCTTAATTACCAGCATCACCCGAGTCCCACCAGGGCTCAGCAGGGGCAAACCATCTGTAATTACTGAGCTCTTGCTGACAAAAGATTATTTCCTTCCTAGCAAAACTACTCAGAAATCCTTTTGAGCTTTTCCATGACCCTGCTGGAGATGGAAAAGAGGGTTGAGAGATACTGGTCTGTGTGATACAGTGACTTATCTGCAATGGTTGATTTGAAAACAAGGAATTTCTTTCATTTAAGGGTTACAGATCAAGGGAAAGCATCCGAATCTCTACATTACAAACAGACAGTAGAAATTATTGTGCCCCCAGGGACTCTTAAGGGAAACATCAGAAACACCTCCTGCTCCACCAGGGCTGTTACAACACCTTTCTCTGTCACACCAAATACATCTTTAGTTTTCCTTACCATAAATATCAGATAGTCTTATATATATCATATAGTTTTATATATATATATCTCATTAGTTTTCCATATCATATAAATACAGTGTTACCTGGAGGACCAGGAACTGTATCAGACAAGTAACATGGCTCTCTCTAATTCATTCTGGCAAGGCAATGAATCTTTGTGCTTGACTTCCCCCAGCTGGAAAGGGAGAAAAGTCAAACCTGCACCATAGAAATGATGGAGGTCTGTTATATAAATGTCTGTTTAGTACAAGTGTAACTATTGCACATCAATATTTATTGTGCATTTTTGTCAGTATGCACAAACATTGCAAAAAAATATTTTTTAATCTTTGGGGTTAAAAAGACGCAGCTATTAAGACACAAATTCAATGCCCTTGGATGTCACACAATAGAATTGGAACTTTTCTAGATCTCAGTTGAGCTGCAAAGATGCAGAGTCACAGAATAGCTGGGGTGGGAAGGGACCTCTGGAGAACATCCAGGCAGGGGGTTCTGGAGCAGGTGCCATAGGAATATGCCCAGGTGGGTTTGGGATGTCTCCAGAGAAGGAAGCTCCACGCTCTCCCTGTGCAGCTGTCCTGGTGCTCTGCCACCCTCCATGGAAAGAAGTTCTTCCTGATGTTGAGGTGCAATTCATTGTGTTTAGTTTATGGCCATTGCTCCTTGTCCTGTCACTGGGCACCACTGAAAAGAGTTTGGGAACATCATCTGAAACCCCTTGCCCTGAGACTGTCCCACATAAAGCAATTTATTTATTTATTGTGTCTGGTAAGGACCGAAAGTGCCAGTGTGTGTGTGGATGTTTCAGCCCCAATGGTGTGTGGGGAACTTCCCCTTGTGAGTCACGACACGAGCAGAGGTTTGGGCTGATCACAGGAGGGGCAGTGAGCTCTGCACTGGAACACCTGGGAGCAAGAAAGCCTGACCTCTCTGCCTCCCCTGAAATCCATTTGCACAACAAACCACTTGTGCACAGTGATCAGGGGCTGCTCTAGCACAGCAGAAAAAAGCAGATTGACCTGGGAGGGTTTTCATTGCATTGCTCTTGACTACAAAGCACTTCAATGTTTTCTTCCCATGGGTGTGTAGGTGACACCAAGCACAAGTTGGGAGCTGATGGGAAGAAATGGAGCACAACCAGCACCCTGACAGTCCTCTCCTCTGGGCCCAATGCAACAGCCAGCTGCATCCTTCACCACCCAGCACTGAGGCAAGAGAAGCTGATGGCATCTTTCCGCTTCCAGGACCTCCCCAGCATGGGTACTGCAGGCTCCTTCCCGTTTTACTGCTCTGGGGTGGTCAAAATTGCATGGATACACATGGGAAGCTGAAGCCCAGAGGCTGCTGCCCTGTGTGTAGAATCTGTTTTCAAATGAGAAGGCTCCATGGGGCAAAAAGAGTTTTGAGCTCTGCCTCAGGGTCAGGTCTGAACAGCCCCACGGCCTCTGCTACAAGCTGCCCACAGAACACTGTTTCACTTTCATTTTATTCCTCATTTCATAACAATAACTGTATTCAGAGGACAGGAAAGCAGAGGGTGGGAGTGTAGGACTGTAAGTGTAACCCCAGGTCAGACAGAGAACCCAAACAGCCCAGAGCATGGAGCACATGAGGCAGGTTTAGCTTTTCGAGGATTATTTCAGTGGCAAAGTGTGTCTTCTGATCTTTGTCATGTTTTGGGGGCTTTCCTGTAGGATCCAAACACCCACCCATCCCTCCTGCAGCACCAGAGGGTCCAGCAGGCACCAGCTCAGAGCCAACACCAACCCAGCCAAACCTGACGGCAGATCTCACGTCCAGTTGTAAGTTTGGTCTCTGTTACATGAATTTACCAGGCTGGGATCCTCTGGATGGGCTGCACTAGATGGCACTGCACAATAGCATTTCATCTGTGCATGGACCAGGCTGCACTTACTGAGCTGTTTCCAGCAGAATCAGGAGCTTCACTGCCCAAATAAGTTGGCAAAACCCCACCAAGGGTTTTGTGCCTGCTTAGCATGAGAGGCCCTGCAGTGAAAAATCAATTGCTGCTTTAGAAATGTGCAAACTCTTTGTTTATATGCGTTTAAAAGTGTTGCATCAGTGATTACAAACATCACAGAACAGCCACATCCTGATAAACAATTCATGCATGTGTTGATAAACATGGAAAGGGAGCTTGAATCTTTTAAGAAGAGTTGGAACTATTTGGTCTTTAAGGCCCTTCCAACCCAAACCATTCTGTGATTCTGTGGCTTTCATGGGGTGTGCTTGCATATCTGAGAAGGAGGAAAATCTCTTCTGAATGCAAAGTTTTGGTACATCATCATCATTTTAGCTTTACAAATCAAAGCTAATTTTATAAGGATATATTGCTGTGTCCACAAGAAAGTCAGAGCTCATCTCTCTGTCTGTGCAGGGCCTGAAGGAACATCAGCTGCATCAGGAGGTGAAGAATTAACATCAGCTGCATCAGGAGATGAAGAATTAACATCAGCTGCATCAGGAGATGAAGAATTGGGAAGTTCACCAAGTTATGATGACCTCAATGGTACGAGGGGACACCGTCAGACACGGGGGTGGTGGCGGTAAAGGACAGGACACTGTGATTGCACCACTGGGGGCTGTGAAGATGCTAAAGGATACTTGGGGATATGAATACCAAAATATCTCCTTTAAGGAGAGGGATACACACTCATTCCTGTTTTTTCCAGCAAGAGAAGCAAACTGATGGACAGAGAAACCCCCCAAATGACCAAAGAGTGAAAGTTGAGTTTTGTTTTAATTTGGCTGTAAGTGGAAACTATTGAGTTCGACAATGTGTGAGAGACTCTGAGGATTTCCTGCTCATAAAGTTTGTGTGATCTTCAGATTACAACAAAATGCAGCATTAGGGGAGTGAGCACAGAGCTCGAAGTCAGGGGAAGTCCCAGGTGTTTCAAAGCTGCTGGGAAAATGTGCATTTCTTGAGTATCCCTTTGCTCTTCCAAGAAATACTGTTCTCTTTTCCTTTCCTCCAGGGACTGAAACAGCATTCAGAGGAAATGTCACAGAAGAGGAACTTCCCAGGACAGAAGCCCCAGTGCCACATGAAAATGCAACTGTGATTTCCATCTTCACCACTGGTATGAACTTGTTAATGAGCTTCCAAACATTCAGTGAGCTTTGGACGCCAAGCTGGGTCTCTCTGAGCACATCTGCCCCTCCAAGCCTTTTGTCAGTGCACCAGGGCAATGCTGGCTTGGATTTTGGGGGAGACCACAGAAACACAACCATTTCTGTCATCTAGAATAAAGCTACATTTTGCTGTTTGTTGTGCCAAAGCCCAAGTCCACTGATTTCAATCAGTTTTTATTATTCATACAAGAAAAAATTTGACCTCACATCCCAAAATGCAGTCAGATAAGGTGACTTCTGCTGTTCCACAGTGTTCATCTGGCCTGGTGCAGGTTATTTCATTCTTGTCTTAATCACCAGAGGCTCAGAGGACACTTAACAACACAAACCTCCACCTGCCTCTGTTGCAGAGCAAGATCCGAAGTCCAAAGGCACCATAAAGAAGGAGGCAGATCTCCTGCTGCCAGTCCTGGTGGCTGCCCTGATTTTCGTGCTGCTCATCATTGTCCTGCTTTTCATGATGAAGCTGAAAAAAGCTCATGGAGTGTGGAAGAGAGGTGGGTGATGGCCCTGGCCAAGCAATGTGCTGACCATGGAATTTTTGTGTTGAGCCTCTCTGGGAGCTGCTCAGGCTGATTGAACCACCATTTCATAACTAGTGATGGGATTTTCATGCTCAAGGCAGAAGGTGAGAAAGAGTTGTGGAAAAAAATCTCATTATCTTAATTACATTTATTTTCTGCGCAGAAAATGATGTTTCAGAGCAGACACTGGAGAGTTATAAATCCAGATCTAATGAAGACAGTCCAGGCCATGAGAAGAATGGACAAGGTAAAAAGCTTAAAGCAGCATAAAATAATTCTTGTTGGGGCATTACTGCAGATTATAATAATTATATACATAATAAGTGTGTATTTGTGTTTCAGTTGCCAGTCAGAAGCCCAGCATTCCATACGTAACAGAAGGACATGGGGAGACCACCCAGAAAAATCCAAGTGACAAAAACATTGCAATAAGTGAGAAAATGTTTGCATGTGGAAAGGAAACAGATGTATAGCAATGGGAAACCTGTACAAGGTGCAGAAACACCCATTTCCTCATCTTAAAGCTTCCAGGTGTCATGATTTCAAGGAGCAGAAGCACCAACAGCTGCTCTCCATCCAAAAGCCAACTGGGACTGGTTTTGTTAAGCAGCAGGACAGGTAGATGGGACTGGTGCTCCTGGAAACCTGTCAGCAATGGACTGATTGACCTCTAATCCTCAGAGGATTTAATTACCCACTGCCAGAAATAGAGCTGATCAGTCCCAGCTCAGATCCCATCAGCAATCAGGGTACTCTGAAGATATTCAGGTCCACATGAAGATATTCGTGTATTGCTTCAGCCACAGTGACCACAGGGCTGAGTGGGAAATCCTGCTGGCTGTAAACCAGCTGTGGCCTGGATGAGCTCATTCTGCTCCCAAACCTGTATTTAACCAAGCAGGAAAGCATCCTGATGTCCAAAGTATTAAAAAAGGAAGATTATTCCCCCTCTCCAGGATTTCTGTCTCAGTTTCTCACCTGTACAAGAACAACATCCCTCCCTGCCGTGCACAACAGCATCAGTTACAGTCTCCCATATCACCTGAGCTTGCAAGGGTGTTACAGAGAAGATGGATGGGATGGCCTTTAAGATCCCTTCTAACCTAAAGCATTCTTGGGTTTTATGATTCTATGAGCATGAAGGGGATGCAAGATGTTACACAGGGACTCCCCAAATCCAGGAATAAAGGCACTTGACTGCCAGCAGGCAAGCCGGGAGGTTCACCAGCACTTTACACCTACAGAGCTCTTTTACAACATCACCTTTTCTGTTGCAGAAGGGTAAAACTGAATCCCTAAAATAAAGGACGTAACTATGGCAACAAAAAGCTGTATTTTTGTCTTTCGAAGTTGTTATTTCTCACTAGAAAAACGCTGCAAACTGGGTTTGAATACCAAATGAGAAAAATACCCCTGCGGTACCCACGGGAAAATGAAAATAATCCCATTTTTCGGTGGAAAGAATCTTCCCCTGGGCGCTACCACAGTCCTGGCCCGCGGGGGCCACGCGCTCCCCCCGTCGCCCCCGCACTTGGTACGTGCCCGCTGCGGTTACCGGGGCAACGGGCGCGCCGGAAACGGGGAACGGCCCCGGGAACGGCAGGGACGGGACGAGACAGCGCACCGGGACTGGGGACAAGGACAGCGCGTGAGAGGGTGGGGACGGGGCACCGGGAGAGGGGACTGGGGGTGAGCGGACCAGGGACAGGAGACCGGGAGAGGGGACAAGGGGGGAGCGGACCAGGGACAGGGGACCGGGAGAGGGCACCAAGAGAGGAGATGGGACAGGGGACAGGGGAGTAGGAGAGACGACTGGGAACAGGGGACGGAGTGAGGGGACACAGGAGAGGGGACTAGGGACTGGGACAGCGGACACGATGCGGGGCCGTGGGCAGAGGGACACGGGGTGAGGGCATGGCGGGCTGGGGAGGGACACGGGGCACAGGGCACGGGGACCCTCGAGGGACACGCAGCTGGGCTGGCTCTTCCCCAGGGACCGAGGTCCTGCCGCAGGCCCAGAGGGGCCCTGGGCCGGGGGCTGCAGGCCGGGGCTCCCCTCCCTCCCTCCCTCCGGGGACGTGCAGGGGCGGCCTGGGGGCTGCTCATGGCGAGTCTGTCCCCGCTGCGGTTCCACCTTCCTCGCCTGCCCCAGGCTCTGCTCTCGGGGCTGCAGGTGGGCACTGGAGGCAGCAGCGGGCACAGGTGTCTGCCCAGGTGTCGGGTGACCAGCAGTGCTAACCCTGAAAAATGAGGAATTGTTTATCCCCCATGTGCTAAACTGGCTCTCACCCAGGCTGGTCCCGTGTATGTGCTGTGTCTAATGTACATTTCATCACAAAACAGGCTTTTTCTTCCCTCCCAGACACTTTACCTTGTAAGTGACTGCAAAATAACTTATGAACACTTCAATCAAATGTAAAGAAACTCTCATCCTAATTTAGGGTGTTCAAGTTCTTTTCACCATGTTCCCTGTCACACTTTCTTGCTGATTTTACATGTAAAGATGGTATAAAGTTGAATAAAGAGAACATGAAAGATTTATTGTAACTCTCAAAAGTTAACAGATAACATCTTGTTGCTTTGTCTTAGCTCTTCTTTTTCAAAAGCTGTTTATGTATTATTTATGACCTTCAGTAGTTTAAGGTAGATTTCATACCAATTGCTGCATAGAGACCTTGATATTAACTGTTTAAAGGAAAATCAGTGTGATAGAGGAGAATAAAGAATTGTTGAACAACAGAAGGTCAAATGCTGAGGTTTAACCAATAATAGTTCCCACAACTGCAGCTTTTAATTAATATAATCATTATTACAATAAGGTAAGCAAACTTTTCATGTTTACTCTGTTTTCCACATACAGGGCTGGTGTAAACCATCAGTGCAAAACACAGAATGAAATCTTCAGCTATGAAATACATTTCAGTTTCCACTACAAACACTTACAACATGAATAAAATCCCTGTTCCTCCCAAAGTCCCCACGCCACCCGTTTTCCACCCTCTGAAATGGAAAAAGGCATCTCTCAGGGAAGGGGGATTTGCCTCCAACCTGCAGGACTCCCAGGATTCTGACTCTGAGAGCCTTGCTGAGGAGGGGCAGCACCAGCCTGGGCTCCAACAGAGGATTCTGGAAAAGGATGAGCTGGTGGGACTGTGTTCTGATGAGCTGGAGAATGACAGCCTGGAAGAGGATAGCCTGGAGCAGATGAGTTTAAAGGAAGGAGGATCTGAGTATGACACCAGCCCAAACAGAACACAGAATGGTGGCAGAGGAAGGTAAGGCTTGGATTTTGGTAGAGGAGCAGAATAGTTCTGACGCTTTAAACCCTTATATTCCTCAGAATATATCTGCCATTTCAAGGCCAATTTATATTGCCAAAGTGCTGTTGGAGCACCTACAGACACAGTTACACACTAAGGTGTAGTTTCATCCCACATTCATAATCACAATGCCCATTTCTCAACGTAGCCTCAACTTCTGTTATGTTGGCTGAAACATAATATGCCCTATGCCCAGTCCTACAAGGATCAGATGGAGAAGAAAACACCCCTCACATGCCTATGTGGGCAAGTTGAATATGAGTCACAGTTGCCCAGCAACCAGAAGGATCCATATCCTTAAAGGCATCACCAGGAGTTGGACTTGATGATCTTTGTGTGTCCCTTCTTGCCCAGGATATTCCACAATTCTGGGATTCTCCAGTCACTGCTTGCAGAGTCAAATGCTGCTTGGAGAGGAAGACAAGAAAAAGAAAACAAGACTCAGCACTGAGCCATCCTCTTCTCATTCCATTTAAGAAGTGCTGAACAAACCAGGCCACTTCTGTTAAAAAACTTGTAGGCAAAAATTGGTGGCTTGAACAACTTCAGTTTTGTCCCTATGACTGTGTAAATTGAAAATTTTCCAGAATTACTGTCACCTTTAAACATCCTTTAGAAAACATTAACTTGGTACATAAAATAAAATTTAATTTGCTGTCCTGTGCATGAAAGGTTTAACCCTCTAAATTGGAATAATTCTCAAGTTTAAAGGGATTAAATTAAACCCAAAGTAATAACAATGTGCAGTTTCAGTTTAATTGTCTACTTAAAATAAAATGACAAACAAATGAAGACTAAATGATTAATAGTGTGCTTTTATTCTCCCCCTCAACAAGCGAAACGGCCAGTTACTGAATATTTTACTGTGAGTGCAAATGATGTTAATTGTACTAGAAACATGCTCTAATTTTTAGTAATTTTTTGACTGAATACTACTCAGAATGTGAGGCTCTTCATTAAATGGAAATTTGATTTTATTTTGTTTGAACTTAGCCCAGTAAGTACTCCAGCCCAGTCCATTAACCAGAGCAAGTATCACAGTGTGTACGCACGAACCCCCTCTCTACATCCATTACTAACCCCGGAATCTGAAGAGGAAATGCTGCATCTGTTGTCTGTGCACCACACACAGTCCATCTAACCTTTCTATCAAGTTGAGGTGGAGGATTAAAAGGTGCCCTCTTTGCCTGGGGATGATTAGGGTGAAGGGGCTCTTCACACTCATTCTGTGCCTGTGCAGTGACGGGGCCGCCTCCCTCAATTGGGCTGCTGTGCACACATTGCAGCACAAAGGGACTCTGTGGCATTATACTCCTCATCTGAATCATTGCAATTATATCACATAGTTCTGTATTGGTTTCCAAACGTGGTCACCTATTTCTGTTTACCTGCAGTGCACAGCAACCAGAGAGAATCATGTTTTCCCCATGTAAATCATCTCCTCTCTAGGACAGAGGACACCGTGGCACCAGCACTTACCTGAAATGAAAATGAAACTCGATTTTGTTATTAGAAGCCACTTGAAATGTAGGCAAAGGCATGTAACTAATTTGGAAACCTGAATAAATGATTTATGGAAACGTTAATAGGATTAACTAGGCCACACTTTGGAGAATGCAGCACATCAGAGCATTTCTTTTAACAGGGCCTGAAGAGTCAACCAGGTTTCAGTGCTGAGAAATGTCACTCTCACAGGCTCCCCGTGTCAGTGCCCAAGAAACCAGGCCCTCACTGCAAGTCCAGTGAATCAAAAGCAGTCTTAAAAGCTTTTATCTCCACGTTTTTTACTCCTGCCACTGCCTCCACATCTCCTGGAAGTCAATTTGTATGTATTTGGCTCCTGCAGTTGGTTTTCCTCCTCTTGGATCAGATCATAAATTATAAACTGAATCAACTGTGGATTTTTTTAAGGCAGAGCATCTGTCTTTGCTTTCTGACAGATGTAATTCAGAGCAATGATTTGGCTGCTTGTTAAAAAATAGGCAAACCCACAGGCCCTTCTCATTCATGTTTTTCTATCCTTATCTCACTTTTAATGAAAAGTTATTTTAAGTCTTTTATAGAAAGAGGTTTTTATTGAAACAGCATGATGTTTCATAGGAATGAGAAGAGAAAATAAAAATACAGAGCTGTAGGGTGTTGTTGCTTAGGCAGTCTCAAAAGGACACTTGAGAGAGTGATTTTACCAAGAATATGACTTTTATTTCACTCAGCAGAGTCTCTGAGGAAGCAGAAACACACAGTAGGCCACAGGATTTTTAAGGAAACAACAGAATCAATACAATATACCATTCCTCCTTTTAGCTGATTCTACTACTACTTATGTCTGTGCTAAATTTAGGATAATGATTCTATTTACTGTGACCTCAATATTTAGGTCCTGCCTAAATTTTCTGCTAAAAAAGTGTTTGATAAAACTGTTGTGATTCTGATCCCAGTCCCTTTATGCACTGAAATAGTTTGGTGGGCTGTATTTGCAGGGCTCCAACTGGACACTGAAATAATGTAAAATTTGTGCAATCCATACAGAAATGATTTTGTCTTTGCTTTTTAAATAGGAACCAACAGTCTGTGCACAAATATTCCCACCTGGGGTACAAGCCTAACTGGAAGAAGACACGAACAGTGTCAGAATATTTTGGGGCAGAACAAGCACCTCAAGTTGTTGGAGGAAGCAGTGTGGACTTTTCACAGGATTCATTTTACCTCCATTCCAGTGGCTCCTCAGAAGACAAACATCAACAGGAGTCAAGGACACAAGTATCATTCTCAGAGTTTGGTTCAGAATTATTAAGCTTTCATGAACCAAATGTCCAGGTCAGCAATGGACCTGTTGGGCTACAAACCAAACAGAAGGAATCTGCAGATGGCTGTCATTCCAAAGGTAGTCCCAGTGCAGCCTGCAGTGCTTTTCCTCTTCAGAATCAACAAGATCAACCACAAAGAGCAAAAAAAAACTTTGTGAAAAAAAATAAACAGACTTTGGGATTGCCTTCAGAGAGGATAAATTCCTATCTGGAGTTATACAATAAAACCCAACAAGTTCTTCAAGAGCAGGTGGGTAACTTTTAAATATTCTCTAATTAGTATGAACTGAGGACTGTCTAGAGTTAAAATGCAATAGGTGCATGGTCAGGTTTGCAGGGGAGGTGAGGAGATTTGCAGCTGATAAATTAGGATTTCCAATGAGAATCTTGTTCACCTTTTATGGAATAATTGACAAGTCCTCATTTAGAACCCCAGTGATGGCCACATTACAAGCCTAGTGTGTTCTTGGCAAGGAAGGTGTCCCAGAGGTAATTTCACACTAGTTTTTAATCTCCAAACTGAAGAAATGCTGCCTTACTTCCTGTGGGATCTACACTGCACCTTATCAGTGATTCTTTTGTTGCTGCCTCTGGTATTTTTTCTGCTTGGCCAACAGGCATTTGACAGTGATTCTCTCCAATAGTATATTCTAAGGTTTGCTCACTGCAAACTGATTGAATGAGTAGCCTGGGTTGGAAGGGACCTTAAAACCCATCTCCTTCCACCCCCTGCCATGGGCAGGGACACCTTCCGCCAGCCCAGGTTACTCCAAGCCCTGTCCAACCTGGCCTTGGACACTTCCAGGGATGGAGCAGCCACAGCTTCTCTGGGAATTCCATCCCAGGCCCTTCCTACCCTCCTAGAGAAGAATTCCTTCCCAATATACCACCAACCCTGCCCTCTGGCAGTGGGAAGCCATTCCCTCTGCCCTGTCCCTCCATCCCTTGTCCCCAGTCCCTGTCCAGCTCTCCTGGAGCCCCTTTAGGCCCTGGCAGGGGCTCTCAGGTCTCTCTGGAGCCTTCTCTTCTCCAGGTGAACACCCTCAGCTCTCCCAGCCTGGCTCCATGGCCTGTGCTCTCCCAGCATCTCCATGGCCTCCTCTGGCCTGTGCTTGACCTTGTTAAGCCTCATGGAAAGTTTGTGTGGGCCCGTGTGTGAGGCAGGGCAGGTCCCAGCCCAGGTTTGACATTGGGCCTCAGTGAGCAGGGACAGAGTCAGGTGCAGAGCTGGTGTTTGTGGGGCCTGGCCCTCCTGTGACTGTGCAATGGCAGCCAACTGTGTGAAGGACTGCCTGGAAACGTAATTACGGCTCCTAATGAACCATTACACGTGAGTTTGCTGCTTTTACTTGCTGCTCATTATGCATAATGGAAAGGCAAGAGTCACTGAATCACTCCGGGAGTTGTGGGATAGAAAACTTCTTAACTTGGAAAACTACAGGGACTTTGTGCTCCAAGTGAAACTGCTGCTTCCTGAGGCCAGTGAACAGTTGACACAACATCAGAGGGCATGTGGTGACTTCATTACTCTGATGGGAACAGTGGACAAGCCTTCTTCTAGCAGGGCTATTAAGAGCACTTGTTTTTTCAGTTATAATTTGGCTGATGGCAAAAATAATTAGTGTAGATTGATGCTAATTAAAGCTGTGCTGATATGATTATGTTTGCTGTTTGGGGAATTCTGAAAAATCTTTCATATCTAAGTACTGGAGCCAGGGATCAGGACTTCATTGTCTAGGCACTATTCAAAGATATGTAATAGGAAAAAAACTTGTTAAATCAGGGCTGTGATACACAATTACCTTGCTGAAGGGGTCATGGGGCCAGCAAAGCTGTGACATGTGTAGAAAGGTGTGTTTCTGCCCTCCCAAATTTGCTACAGCCACAGCAGCAGGTTGCCCAGAGAGGCTGTGGACTCCCCATCCCTGCCAGTGTTCAAGGCCCCATTGGACAGGGCTTGGAGCAGCCTGGTCTAGTGGAAAGTGTCCCTGAGCAAGGCAGGGAAGTTGAACTGGGTGACCCTTAAGGTCCCTTTCAACCCAATTCTATAACTCTGTTATTCTACGAACACCATCACCACCTGCTGTCAGCTGCTTGTGTGTTTGCTGCACAGGAAGAAGCACTTACCTCTCATTTTCTTAATCAAGATATCCATTGCTCAGTCTTTTGGAAGGGATGAAAGAAAGCCTGAGGGAAGCATTTTGTTGGTCCATGAGCCAACTTTGGTCACCTCACCTGGCAAACTTTATCAGAAGTGTAAAAAGCCCCAAGTATGTGAAGAAGGAAGCGAGCCACGTCTTCTGCTGAAGCAATCAAGTTGTTGTTTCCTACACTGGGTAAATTTGAGCTTTGCAGGGGCTTCAAGCTGTTTTTATTGATAGGATGTTTTTATTGATATGACACCACTGGCTGTCAGGGGCTGTGGTGTGAAATAGTGTTTACACTGAAGTCAGGACTCTGTGCACAGCTGGCAGAAGTTAGTTAAAATATTTGCAACCTTATTCTTGCAAGATTTATAACTGTTCTCTGCGTGCATACAGGCTGTATGTGCCAGAACATACCATAAACACGTGCTGATCTGTATATTTGCTAATCTATATAGCATTTTGTAAAACATCAAGTTGTTTGCAGTGTTGCCTGATTCTTAAAGAATCGAGTGATGAGTTTCTTTGAGAGTCAGAGAGAGAAGGAAAGAGGGAGAAGCAGTGGCCCAATCTAGCTCAGCTGTGCTCAATATGAGTTGCTTTCCTACCTACAAGCCCCTCACTTCAAAGCCAGGAACATAATGTACAATTTTTTAATGGCTCTAGACCAAGGCACTCAGACTCTCTGTGCACTGTGCCTTACCTCAGTGTAAACACCTAATCAAGATTGCCTGCGCTTCAACAATAGCACCCAAATGCAATTCGAGAACCATAAGCCTTTGAAGTCCTCACTGCAAAGGCTGGTTTTCTAGTCTGGGATAATGACATGCCATGATTGCTGTCTTTGTTGTATCTTTTCAGTAGAGAAGCAATTATGGGCCTCAATTTAACAGAACAGGCATTACACAGCTTATGATTCTCAAAATGCAATTTCATTTGATCATTTTCTCAATTTGATTGGTATTAATAGAATGGTTCACAAAAAAAATGCTGGCAGAGGTTGTGTCCTGTTCCTCTTTCAAAGAGATAATGTAGAAGCATGTTTTACCTGCCCAGGAAACCATCAGTGCAGTGAGTCAGTTGGTTCCACCAAAAGCATCCTCCTGCCTGCAGAGCTGTGTCTTTCCACAGTTCAAGAAACTTTTGTGCAGACTTTTAATTTGTTTTGTAATTGGTTCTCCTTTCCATTTGGAGCAATGGGATCATCCAAAAACTCAGCAATAACCCCCACTTACCTTTTCTTAGTTGTCCTAATCTCAGACCCCCAAAGAGGCTCAGCTTCCCAGAAGGATTTCACACTTTCTTTCCACTGATTTCACCGGTGTGGTTGTTAATCCATAGTTGTTTTGGTCACGAGTCTGTTCTCAGTGCCAGTTCTGCTGTGTGAGTCACTGCAGTGGAGCAGAGGCACTTGTACCAGTCACCTGCCATGGTGACACTGCCCCACTCACTCAGGTCACTCAGCAGGATAGTTTGGGACAAATATAAGTAAAAAAATAGGAAAAAATTGTTTTCCTGCAGTTTTATAGATTAGAGGGAAGGAAGTTTGCAGCTTTCAAGAAAAATGTTCATTATTGCAGTATTTACAAGGGCATCACTTGGCTTTGTGACCTCTGGGGCCACCAACCACCCCCAAAAATTGCTCAAATTAGATTTCCAGCCATCCTGCTCCCATAGTTCTTGTTTGTGAGCTTGTTATTTCACCAGGCTACTTATATTGGATGTTTTCTTCCTGCCAGTGTTTTACTCCCTGCCCTTTTCTGGTCCTTCACACCATTCCTGTGTTTTGCTGTCTCTGGCTCAGGACCCACAGTGGGGGAAGTGTCATCCCTCAGTGTCTGAGCACTGGCTGATTGCTCGGCCTCTGATGGTTTCTAGTTGCTTTTCTGTTATTAGGTACATTCACTCACAGAAATGGAACAGCCCAGACATTTGAGAGTTATAAGTAGGTTTCTGTGCTGCAAACTTCCTGCAATTTTCTTTTCCTCTCTTCTCCTTAAAAGTAGAAGGAACACTCCCCTAATACCATACCATGGTTAATTGAGGTTTTGCTTCTTTTTCTCTTTTAACCATTTATTTTCATGTTGTCTCCTATGTAATACCTAAATTCAGTATTTTAGTTTTAATAGGAGGCAAATTATTTCTCATTCTTTCCCCAAGACATTTAAACCATTCCATCTGTTTGGGCTGTGGCCATGAACATTCTTGGGTTTTAGGTCTCAGATTCTAAAACTGTTGATGAGGAAGAACCAGTTCAGGGTGTCCCACCACGCCAGGCTGAGAAAATGAAGCCTGAAGACAAGTGGTGCCTGAAAGGGCAGCAGCTCAGAGTTCTCTTTTAATGGAATTTAGTGATTGCAGTATATATCTAAGAGCATTAAAGGTGGGATATTTAAAGCTGTCATCTTGTTAAAGTACTGTTATGGGTTTAGCAATGGGAGTCTTTGGAGCAATAAGGAGACCAGGTTACATCACTGATGAGAAATCAGGAACTTCAGAACAACCCAACTGGGTATATTATTGGTAAACCTGGTTGTTTGATTTGTACTACAAGTATTTGAGGTAGTTTGGGCAGTGTTTAAATTTCCGGCTGTTCACTCACACTGGAGGCTGCACCTCGGTAAAGGACAAGCAGGATTTTATGCTGCTGTTTATTGGGAGAGATTTGCTTTATATATGGAATTTCAGAAACAAGTGGGTGTTTTACAGAGCTGTTAATTGTGTTTAAATGGGGAAGCTTTGGCCTGGTCCCAGTTTGGCAGCAGCTCCTGCTTTCCACCAGTGGCACAATATGCCAGAAGATGAATTGTTATGACAGAGGTGGAGCTGACAAATCATCCTGTTGGCTCCAGGAGTCAGGATTCCCCAGTGCTAAAGCTTTCACCAAAACCCCCTCCTCTATATGTGGATTTAATACCCACCATTAGGCAGTTATTCTGAGTGCATATGCCATGTGCTGATTGCAAGTGTTGCTAACAAAAGAACCCTGGAGAGACAGGAGGATGAAATAGAGGATTTTAGCACTGACAAAGATTAAATGGACTGATAATGGATTTGCATGTTCCCCAGAAGGAAAGCCAGGTCATTCCTCAAAGTGGGCAACACCTGATGCTGTAATTGGAAAGGGATAAATCTTAAATAAACTCCATATTTAGACTATGGCAGTTTAGCTCAAAACAGTAGCCCTGGAGTGACTAAATTCTGAGATTGCTTCGTATCAGCTGGGTTATGTTTTGCAGGACACAGGGCAGGGAGGAGTATTTGGTTTAGAAATAAAATCATTTCTATAATTGCCATCAGTCTGTTTCTACTGTAGAGCAGTCCAGTTGTGTGTACAAAGCCATCTTTCCCTGAAATATGGGACAGTTACTTTCACTAGAGAACAAAATCCAAGAGTTAGTTTGATTTTTGAAGTGTTTTCTCCATATCATTAGCAGCGAGCTACCACTTGTCCATAGGGTTAGCAACAGGTAGTCCTGTGCATTTAAGGGCACTTATTGAATATCTAAACTGAAATTCACCCCACTTTTGGTGACTTGTTTCAGGATCAGCACAACAAATTCTCCCAGAGAAATAAAACAAAACCCAACCAGAGTCTCAAAGGAAGAGATTTTCCAAGGAATGACATCCAACAACCACCAGGAGGACCAGCAGAACCAAAGTCTTGGCCCCGGAGTCAGCAGCAAACCCCAGGATTTCCAGCTGCTCCCAGTGCAGCAGAGCAGGACAAGAGCCCTGCCCTGCAGGAGTGTCTGCACCCACATCCTTCTGATCCAGCAACAAAATCAAACACTTGCAGAAGTAACTTGCCAAATTCAAGACATTTTGTTAAGCAAGACTTTACCACATCTACCTGTGCTTTGCATCCAACATGGCATCTTTCTGCCCCAGCAGGGGCTGTGTCTCCTGCGTGGACCAGCATGGAGAACCAGGAGTTCCAGGGGCATTCTCCCAGTGGAGTTCCACCTGGCCAACAGCATTTACACAGCCATGTCCCTGGGCAGCATTTTGCAGGAGCTGACAGGACCAATGGCCAAGCACATCCAAAGCAGAGGAATATTCCATCCACTTTTACTGCCAATTTTGAAGAATTGGTGAAAGATCAAGTACCTCTTTGGGATTGCAAAAACCAAATTCATGAGGATAGAAGGTACCAGAACTGTGCTATCAGTAGTTTATAGTAAGGATATAAGAGTTGAAACAGTATCGTTTTAACACCATGATGTCCCAAAAATATAGAAATGGAAAATAAAATGTTTTATAGTCCAAAGTATAAAGCTATTTTGCTACAAACCTGCCATTATAGATTACTACTAACTTAAAGTTCATTATAGCTATTGATTTTTAAATATGGCATTGGAGAAGGGCAGTTCTGTGCTCCAAACTTAGAACTTTCTACAGCTGAAAGTTTCCAGAAGGACAAGTTTAAAATACAGATAGGAAAGAGTGCTGTGCATCAACTAAGGGTACTGCTGGCTGCATAAAGCTGTAGCAAAATTGACCTTGCAGGCACAGGTATCCAGAGCCAGTCCAGTGCCAGTCCTGGCTCCTGACATGTGGGGAAGGGCATGAAAATCCTTGGTTATGTAGAATTTCTTTCTATACTCAGCAGCCTTGATCCCAAGTCATTCAGAGGCAGTTTTCCTTGGTTTTAACCAGCTTTGCATCACGCTGAAAATTTCCCCATATATGATTTTTTTCCATTCATTTTAAACAATTTTCTTACACTTGGATGCAGGCAAAGTCATTGTGAAATACTCATCTTTCCATCTTCATGCTCCCAGTATATTCCATGTACAGGCTGCTTGTTGAGCTCTCTGCTGTATATAAAAATATTTTTCTATTTTATATTTATAGATATACAAATAAAACTTTTATATATTTTTATTACATAGAATAAAATTATATAAAGTGTTGATTAGAAAATTATAATTTTAGATATAATAAATTTATACATTAATATATTAATAAAATATTCTTACTCTTTCCCCTCTCACTTTTTAAGGCCTTCTCAATCTTTTGTTCCCAGCTCACCAGGAGCCCCTTGTGCAACCTCCCAGTTTACAGAGATGATGGAGCAGCATGACCCAGGAGTCTCTGGTTTGGCAGGGGCTCACTTTGCTGACAGGTGGTTGCTCAGCCTCCTCCCACCTGCAATCCCACAGGTACCAAGTGGTTCAGAGGGAGATGCAGAGGGAGGTGAAGGAAATCCAGAGAAAATAAGCAGGAGCAACTCAGATGGATATCTGATGCAAATGAAAAAGAAAACCCAGCCTAAAGTCGGGAAGAAGGTCAGCAAATAGATGTGCATTGGATTGTTTAACATTTCTATTCCCCTTCTGAGTATTTTTTATTTAATAATCCAAAGTTCTTTACAAAAAGAAAAAACAAAAAAGTACTGAGGACTGAGAAGTATTTCATTGTCACAGAAAGCACATGGACACACATAATCAGTGGTCACTTTGAGTCTTGATTAACTCCAAGGACACACAAAGCAATGTTTTTCTCTTAAGTTATTAGTGCTAATATTATTTAGAACCAGAGTATTTGTATGAAACAGCAGGTAGCCTGGCCTCAGATCTGAGCAAACCATTATCCTGGTCGTGCTCATTTGCTGTCCCACTCAGATCTCTTGGTTTCCAAGGCATTCCAAGTGAACAACACCAAACTTAGAGGATTTGTAAAGCTAATGGCATAAACATTATTCCAAGCCTCCTGATGATCCCATTTGGGTCCTTATTAAAACCTGGCTCTTTTTGTCCCTTCTGTGTGTCCAGTTTCATAGTGGAACCAGTTAACACAGATAGAATGGAGCACCATAAAGGTGTCCCTGTGTGTCCATGACAAATTAAATATTTAAGAAGTTTGCTCCAAGTCTCAGGGCAGACAAACTAAGCTGGAATAATGACTCCTGTGTTTCATCTTGGAGGCAGTTTGTGTGTTGCTGCTTGGATGCCTCTAAGAAGAATTAGCAGGATTATGATAGGAACTGAAGGGCAGATTTCCTTCCCCTTCTGTCCCACTGAGTTCAATCCATTGTTTCTGTCCTGTATTTTCAGTGGCTCTCTCACGCTTTGCATGTGAGGAATGCCCAGAGAATAAGAGTGTTTGTGTCTCACAGGAAAATCCAGCTTTTCCTAATAAATAAATGCAGTTTTACTCATCATGTGAAATGAGAAACCCCTGGTTTTGCTGTAGACAGCTAAAGGATTAACTCCTCACAGTATCTGAAATTAAAAGTTAGTAATTTATATCATAGAAGAATAGGGATAACTGACAAAAACCCCTTCAGACAGAAAATGCAGTGCATAGAATTAGTTTCTCTGCAGTTGAGTTTAACTTGAACACATGTTGTGTAGAAATGCACATTTTATTTGCATATAAAAATGTCTTGGTGCTTCTACATTACTCTGTGATTGAAATTAGTCCAGAGCTGATCATAATGACAAGTTTTGAAAACACAGTTCACTTCTAAGAATTGAACTTGAAAGAGCACTTTTTATTAAATTTATTTATCAATGTTTTTTTTCTTAAAGAACCCTTTTATTAAAATATTCTCGGAGTATTGGAGTCTTTGTACAAGCCATGAAGTACTGAAATGGCATCAGCATCACTCCTCTCTTCCCTGTGCACTTGTAAAGCTTTTACTGTGTTCAAGGCATGGATTTTTCAGCTGCCTGTGGACAATTTTCCATTGCAGTTCAGAGAACAAAAAAGCTTACTATTACTATCAACATTTGCCTAGTTTTTTAACCACCAAAATCAGGTTTTTGTGTCTGTTTCTGTTACAACAGTTCCTTTGCAGTCTCTCTCTAATAACAGTCAAAAGGGTCACTTGGAGCTGTTTAAAAATAAAGCTCACAAAAGGTGAGTTTTGACTGGGAAAATATCGCTTTGTGATTTGGATAATTGGCAGTTTCTCACCAAGATTCAAAGGAAATACAGTGTCATTTTCCTTGTGCAATTAACTGAGTCTTGTTGGCCACTTAGCTAAAATGAGACATAACAGGGTGAGTTGAGTCCTGCCCTTACCTTGGGTGTCCACTGCAAGACTTGCTTTAATTGTGCTCTCTATGAAGGCGTGTAAAGGAAAATCCATCACTGCTGTTGGTTTTTCAGCCAAGTAGCACCAAAGTCTACATAAATCTGAACGTGAAGCTTGGAGGCCTCGGACCTGACTACGAAGCAATTAAAGAGAAAGTGAGTAATTGCTGTTACCTGCTGTGCTTTTCAGTCATGCAAAGTGAATTTAGGTAGAGAAGTCACTGATGAAAAGCAACCTGTGATTGTCTGGCACTTTGTGTCCTTGTCTCCAGGTCTAGCTTGAGATCCTAAAGGGAAATTCAAATGGAAGGGAAGACAACTGTACTGTGGGTAATTTTAACCCTCTAATTTTGTAGTTCCAGAAACAGGGAGTAGTGCACAGAATTCAGCAGGGCTAATTGCACATCAGTAAATTATACATCCGTGTGGCTGATTTGCATTGTGATTCCAGGTGTAGAAGGTCTGCCCAACCTTCAAAGTGGAAGTAAAAGAAATATGAACACCAGAAAATAGCAGGATGCACATTGAAATGGAGACAGTGTCAGAACATTCAGATGTACCTGTCCCGTTTCTGTTGAGCTCCATCCTTGATACAGTCCAAGGAAATGCTCTTAAAAATTAAAAGCTACTCAAAAAAGCTGTGCCATTTGTCAGGGTTTCCTGTTGTGTTCTGCTGAGGGGAGATCAATGCATAGCCAGGTTAAACAGCAACAGGGGTTTAAATGGAAAACTAGTTGGAAAAGGTGTTTCATTGATGGATCCACTGAGACATTTAATTACACATCCTTTTTTCCTTTTTTTTCAGAAACAGAAATTAAAGCTACAAAAGGAATATTCAAGGCAAATTAAGGAATACAATATGAAAAATATTACTTTTGTTCAGAGGTTACCTACAAAACCCCAGGTCACATCTTCAGTGTCACGAAAGAAAGTAAGAACACAGTACCTTTAAAATGCACAGAGGGAGAGATTCTGGGCTTTGCACACTGAAAAGGAAATGCAGAAGTTTGACTCAGAGTAGGCTAAAATAGTTTTTCCATTTTGATTTTCCTTTTGACAACTCCTGGGATCCTCATGGGATCCTCGTGAGTGTTCCTCTGTGCATTTGTCCTGTAGTTGTTTGCCAAGGGTTGCTGATCTCTTGGCCAGGACCAGCCCTCAGTCCATGCACCTGCTTTGCTCTCCACGAGTGTTCCCAGTAGAAATGGAGCAGTTCTCTGTCCCAGCTCCCAGCACTCCCCCTGGCTTGAACAGCTGGTGATTTCCTGAAAAGGGTGGGAATAAAGGAGTGTTCCCCTTAGGAACATGGTCTGCTGAGCCCACACTCCTGCACAGTGCTCTCTGCTGATGGACCACAGACAATTATTATCCACCTGCCCCTCAGGCTCCCTCACAAACTCCTTGCACATCAGTTCTGTAGCTGCAGCTCTTACTTTTCAAGCCCACACAACATCACTTTAGGCTTCGCTGGCCTCCAAGGATAGCCCAGATGAGCAATGAGTGACTCCATGGCAGGGGCACACATATGCAAACCAAGGGAGCACCTTTTCCTTACTGCAGGGATTAATAAAGCTCTGGAAATAATGTATTTGACCCATCAGTTCTGCAGGGGCTCACCTGCCTAGTGAGGTGTTTCTCCAAGGTGACAGGTGACACCTGCAGGCTTTGGGAACAAAGTTGGGGGGTTTAATGTCAGTTGAATTCCTCAGTCACTTGCATTTATTTCCAAACTTCACATGAACCACAGAGAGATAAATCTGTATTCTCTGGATGTCAAAAGGGCTTTGGATTCCTTAGAAGACTTCCCACACACTCACCAAGAACATGAGACAATGCAGCTTCCACTTGAGACTTAGCAGGTGTTTCCCAATTCATGCAGCAAACACAGACACCAAAAGATGTCCCAGGTTGAACCAGGGTTCTCTTAGTTGCAGGAGTTCTGCAATCCAAACTCCCTCTGCAAGGCAGCCTTCAGGTTCCAGATGGATATCCCTCTCAGCATGGCCCTGCTCAGCTTCAGTGAAACAAGTCAGATCTGGAACAAGAACTTTAATACTCCCATTTTGCTTTAAAACACTGATTCAGTGTCTGAGGTGGGCTGTAGTGGTGTCAGAAAGCAAAATTCCTTGGGGTGGCTTGTTTTGCAGTCACCACTGAAGCATCAAGTATTGAATTCTGCCAGAAAGGACATCAGGAATTAGGAGAAATATTAATTTGGATCCACATAAATCCACCTAAGTATTTTTGGAAATACTGTTCAGGTTTCCTCACAACCTGTTACCCCAGTTTTCATATTTTTAGGCACTGGAATATGCTAAGAAGATTCCAAGGCCAAAGACTTTCATGACAAGACAATCAGACAAGGAGGTGAAAGAGGAAGGAGTCCTGCCCCAGACTTCAGATGGAACTAGTTTGCCCCAAATCCCATCCTTGGAAACTCTACGAAGTAGACACGAGAAGGAGAAGGAGGTTGTGGCTGCTTTCAAAGCCCTTCATATCTTATAAGTGATATATTTGAAAATATTAGGGATATCTTCAAGGGAAAAATGTCCAAATTATTTAATTATGAGCTATGACACCACATACTGATTTACCAGCCCATTGAAATACAAACTGGCTCAAGTTAAATCATTGCTGAATTTTAGACTCAATTCTCCTATACCTATTTTTTTTAAATAAAATAAACCTTTGCATACATTTTAAATATGGTCCTCTCTTACTTTGAAATAACTGACCCAGTAGTTGCACCTGTCAAACTAATCAGTTGTTGGCTTGTCTCAGCTGGATCATTTTTGGGCATGTCAAACGTATGGACACATCAACAAAACATTAAAAATTAAGTCCTGTTTCATATGATGACCTTAATACCATCAATATTTTTCTTTTTGAAGTGCAGAGGAGATTGGCAGACTGTCCAGAAGTAAAGCCAAAAATAAGCCATTGCTGGTAAGGAAGAGAAAAAAATATGCACTGAATACAGCATTTGGTAATGATACAATACTCATTGTTCAATTATTACTCTGTTATTTATCAGTGAAAAGTTGTCACATTAAGACAAAAATTTCATCTGGGACAAGAAAATTCGAAACAAGTCCTGGCTGATCATGCAGACAATCTGTTATTAGCCAGAAGCAGTTGGAAAATGTATTGGGTAACTAAGGATAATTGAGAGCTGCACGTTTGAGAGGGAACAGCTTTTAACAGATTAAGTCTATAAAAATAACAACAAACAGATGGGTTTCTTATGATGGTTCCATTTCTTTAACATAGTAAATTATGAATTAAGTCAATGCATGAAATGTGATTAGAACACACAGCAAGGGAATTTTTACTAAAATCTCTTAGAAAACAGGATGGTTAAAAGAAAAAAAAAAATAGCCAACCACCTTGTGATTGTGTGTAACTGCTTCATCCAAGTTATTAGGTCTCTTTTTGTATGGGAGGGGAGAGAGAATTAGTCTCGGGCCAAAAAAGGGTCTGGGTCTCCTTGAAGGAGGTAAAAATGGAAAGGTAAGGTGGGGAGGGAGAGAGAGAATAGCTTTGAATGGCTACTTTATTGCCTTTTTTATGTTACGGCCATCTTATATATTGCTGGAAAAGTTCTGTACCTTCCATTTANAAGGCCTTGCTGAAGTCCAGGCAGACACATCCACAGCCTTCCCCTCATCCACCAGGTGGGTCACCTGATCGTAAAAGGAGATCAAGTTGGTCAGACAGGACCTGCCCCTCCTAAACCCGTGCTGGCTGGGTCTAATCCCTTGTCCATCCAGAGGGTGCTGTGTGATTGCACTCAGAAGGTGGTGAGACCCACCCAGCCAGGCTGGAAAAATGGTTCCATGCCCTGCCACTCACTGCTTTCCTACTTTTTATTTTTAAACCAAACGCCAACACTTTGAAGCATTTCTAATTAGGGAACCTCAACTTGTTGTTTCTGCTTAAAAGTGATAATCCCCCCTTAATACAAACCTCAAGTGTCTATTTTAATGAAACCTTCAGATGAATATCAAAGAGCTATTTACTCGTATCTAATATTTTAATTAGATTATATTCTCAATTTAACCCATTAAACCCCCTTTGAAGATCTCCATGTTTAGTGTTTAGCCCCAGATGCTGGAGGTAATGAATATTGGACCTTTGATTTAATGAGAACTTCTGCCTTTCCAGCCTGACTCCCTTTGTATCCCCCTTTTTTATTTTGTGAGCTATAGAACCCAGTTAATTGAAGAAGTCTCTTATCACCACACATTAAGGAACCTAAATTAGCATCCCTTTTCTGATTAGAAAATGCAAGTAGACATTTTCCCTTTGATCTGAGGATTGAGTTGAAGTAGGCAACAGCCCCCTGAAAATGAGCTGATGGCCTTATTATTTGGCTGCCATGCAGATGCATCCATGTGGTGCAAAATGCTTAATGTCTTAATTGATCACCTTCCTCCCTCTCTGCCATCCCACTACCTTTTAGAGCTCCCATAAATTAGGGGGATCTTTCTGGGTGGGTGGTGTGTGTTTGTTTGGGGCTTTTTCAACAAAACAATGAACTTCTAGGAAGCATTTAAATACTAAGCCCTGTATATGATGGTGCACCTGGGGGAGGGATAGATTTTTTTTTTATAAACACTGATCATGTTTTGATTTATTTCCTCCCCAAAAGACATTGTTTGCAGCATATGTGGAAAGAAAATCTTTTGATCTACCTCAATACTATTGCAAATGTCCCCTGCACCCAAGCAATCTGGTGGCACAAAAAGGGACCATACAAGTTAAAGATGAGCATCCACCTGCTTAAAAGCAAAGGCCACAACTTCACGTCTTTCAGATTTGGAAGGCAAGAAATTTAAATAAGAAATATGCCCTTAATGTTGCATTAAGTGTTGAGGGAGTGATTGAACTGGAGCAGAGCTGCCTGTCGTGGTCCCATGGTCCAGCACAGGGCAGAGAGGCTTTTGTGTATACCATCCAATGGAACTTCACAACATTTACTTGGCAGGGCTTTTGTAGTGCCATAATTTCCTAATATTTTATATTCTGGGAGCATTTCAGCCCAGACCACCTTCAGGGGTCAAAGGCCTGGGGTCAGTTCTACTTAGGATCAACGTTACTACAATAGCATCACCACCTCAGCAAGGGCATGCACAGCTGCCTCACAGGCTGCTGACCCCCAGAAAACACAGTCTGATCCGTTAGAAACATTGTATAAGGCTGAACCTCAAAGCCACGTTTCAGCATTACATCTCTAAAGACAAAAGTTAAACCAGACAGGGTTATGTCCAACTCCTGCAGTCCCTGAATGCCTGAGCAAGCTCCAATGTCCAACAAGCATTTGATTGTTACCAACTCCTGTGAGGGTCAGTTCTACAATAAAGTATAATGGCACAAAGAATGTACATTTTATTTTGTTGTTTTGGTTGTTGCCCAAACCTAAGTGCATTCTGCAGGAGAAAAAACAGGAATGTGAAAAAAGGACCAACTGTGGTTGTGTCTGGGGGGTGTGAGGAAAAGCTGGGGATGCTCAGACCCCCAGTGATGGGTGTAGGCAGTGAGTCCCCACTGGTGACAGCTGGCCAGGGTGAGCTAAATCTTGTGCCCTGACTCTGCCTGGAACAGAAGTGGTGCTGAGCCAAAAACATGTAGGGAGCAGATGTTAAGGAAACATCAAACAGCTCAGCAAGAGCTTTGCATAATCCCGAGTCAGCTGCAGGTGACACCTCAGAGCTGGGCTGGGTGTGTGTCCTAAGGAGCACCTCAGGGTTTGCTCCAGCAACCACAGCAAGGCCAGCAACATCCACAGCTCCTGGAATACCAAGCTTAGGAAAGCACTGGAGTGGTCTTAGCAGTAGCTGAACAGAGGGACAAAATTTGCTCAGCTTGCCTGAAACCTGGATCGTAATTACCTTAAAATCAACTTCTTCCTTGAAAGTCTGTACCCTCACAGATAGGAAAGACCACTGTGGGATCCCCTTTCTTCTCCTAAACACATCCTTCACACCCACCTGCCTTCACCAAATATTGTTACTGCTGCATTAATCCTATGGGGAGCTGAGCCACCCCACGGCACTCCTGGCAATGCACCTGGAACTGTCTCATCTAAGCTTATTATTCCATAGGAACAAGATAAATCCAAGACAGAAATGAGTCACTTTTTAGGCTGAGTAAGACCATCCAAGCAGAAGTTTGCAGTTAATTAAGGTGATGCTGTTTGTTATTGTGATCAGAAGAGAGGAAAAACAAAGTCAAAGCTGACCCTACATGTGTTTAACAGCAAGACTTGGTAAATTATTCCCTTTATAACTGCTCACAAAACCCAAATATCTGATCTGCTTTTATGTAGGTCTGGCTAAAGACTGAAAAAATTTGTGTTGGAGCTTCTGTCCAGACCCATAAAATTTAGAAATGTTTAGGGCAGCAGAGTGGAAAGTGTTTAAAATCAAAACAGCAAAGGTTCATGGAGGGATTTCATACACTGATTTTTTATTTTCTGTAATGAAAACAACGNCCCCCCCCCCCCCCCACACGCACCCATTAACCACTTAAGTGTTAAATAAATTAACAGGAAACAACTTCATTTAAAAAACCACCACAACTCCCTGAAGGATTTTAATAAAATTCAATCTTCAATAGATTTCTTGAAAAATAGGAAATTCACCAAGATTTCCTATTTCCAGCAATTATTTCCTGCAAGCCATTTCCACCCCAGCATTTCCAAAATGAACACATTAAATATTTTTAAAAAGAGAGAGAGAAAGGGGCAGCTCTAAACAATCCCTCCCCTACTCCTCAAGCTTTTGGGGAGAATAGGAAAAAGTCAGCAGTTGTCATGGAGTAAGTCAGGACTCTGGAATAAAACCTCATTTCATTTATTCTAAGAGTAAAAAAATCTCTGAAATAAACAACAAAATGCCCACTCAGCCCTTCCTTCTTCCCAGGGCCATCTCCCCTACCCAAACACACGAGAACCTCTTCCCAAAATCTTGCCCTGCCTGTGTAGAAGCCGCACCCTCCGTGCCCGGCAGGCATTGCCTCCCGCTCGGGCAAAGCTGGCAGGGGGCAGAGGGAACGGCCCAGGCAGTCACTGTTTCCTTCAGCTGCCTCATCTCAGGGGGTTTTGCACCAAACTTTCCAGGCTAAGCTGTTCATTCCCAAATCCTCCTGTGACCTGCAAGGCTCAGTGACCCCACTGGTGTCCAGCTGGGATGGGGCCACCCCTGAAGGTGAGGGGTTCACATTCTGACTGTGTTTGTCACTGAGGTTGGAAGAAGTTGGTGGCTTTGGTTTTAAATATGACTGTAGCTTTCAATATCATCCAAAGTGCCTAAAACCACAGAGAGGAAGATGGATGGGTGTTTGTGGGGTTTATTTTATTGAACAGCATAAACACATTGTGAAGGAAGCTCCTGTAGTGACAGGGGAGGAACAGCAGAGACTTGAGTGGTTTTGGAGTCATAATCTGACCCTGCCTCACAGAGCTGGCACATCACTGACCCCCAGAGCAGAGCCAGGCCAGCCCTAAGCTGGGGCCATTCCACAGGCTGTGGAAAACAGCAAAGGAAATATGGTCAGGAAAAAAATTACCGTGCGAATGTCATGGTAGAGCTTCTCTTTTATATAATTTTTAATAGTTCCCGATGAAATAGGCTCCCAGGGAAGGCTGATAATGAGCATGGAGCACAACAAACAAAATCATTGATGGGCAGACATGGAAAAACAGCATCAAATTGAAAGGATTTTGAGACAGCTTCCATCACATCCCTGCCCACGGTCGGGCAAGTGGTACGAGAAGGGAAGAGCCACGGGGCTGGGAGAAGCGTTTCAAGTCAGAGATGTGAAATGACCTGTTGGACTCCACACTTGACTCCCTGAGCTGCTTCAAACCACACCAAGGCTGCAGGAGGAAAGCAGTTGGTTTATCTTCTGAATGGCCGTTTTTAGGGAGGTGGGTGGCATTTTGTGGGTGAAAATGATTGTCCTGGAAGTATTTACAAACACCACATAAAAGCTTTTTCTGGGTAGCTTGGATTTTTCTCCCCACGATGTTCGATATGATCTTTAATATTTTACATGTAAGAAAAAGAATAAAGAAAAACCCACAAAAAGGAAGCAAATATATACTTTTCAATCATCTATATTCTATATATTAAACTGGGATTAATTTTCCCCTCACAAAACAACACATCCCATAATCCAAAATGCCCCGGAAATGCTAATAAGGCCAGAAAACCAAATAAAATTCCCGATTAAATAAAAGATTATAAGGAAAATAGATTAAGAATCCTAAGGAGACACCGACATGCCACCGGGTTGCTGGTGCAGCGAGGGCTGCACAAGTGAGGTCTGAGCCAGCACAGTCCCTGCTCCAGGTTTTTACGGAGGAAATCCCCAGTCCCACCATCTCCTCCCCGCTTCCAGCCAGCAGCTCGCCTCGGGGGGAAACAAAAGTAAACCATAAAAATCTTAATTTACCTGGAAATTCAAACCATTTCCCTGGCAGGAAGGTGCAGGCAAAGCCGGTGGCTGCTCTGTGTGACCGCGACACGGAGCGCAGGGAGCGGGGCGGGGAGATACAGGAGAGGGGGAGCAGGAGCCAAACGCGGGACCCGTTCTGAGGATATTTGAGAGAAAAATGGAATATCCGGGAGTTGATTCACACCTGGAAGCAGGGGAGGAATCAGGCTGCCGGCGCAGGTGTTTTTCCAAGCTGTAGAAAATCCCTTTCTCTCACTGGAAGCGCGTTTGCTCCGAGCATGTCTGGCAGGATCGAGTTCTTGGCGATGCTCCCCCTTCCCTTATCCATATCGGAATTAAATAAACGGTAATTGTGCTCTTATCTGTTTCTTTGTAGGGCTTTTCTATAACTCTTTTTGTTTGAGTATGTGCACGTCCTGGAAACTCTGCCCAGGATCGGCACTGGGGATGGAGTCGGAGAGCGCCAGCCCAGCGCATGGAAAAGAGCGGCGAGGATTTAGGGGTTCAGAGAACGGGGATGGGGCTTGCCCTGCGTGCCGCTCCCAGGAACGACAACATGCTACTACGAGTATACATTTATTTTAAACTCCAGGAAGGTTCGGGGAACGGGGAAAAGTCCGACATTTCGAAGGGAAGGGGAAACCTAAAGGAAACTGGGCTTAGTTTACTCCCCTCCTCCGCACCCCGCCCGATTTCCAAGCAAAGCTCAGGCTTGGGGTGATGCGGGGGGAACCGGCGGTACTGCCTGGGCAGGGGAGAGGGCTTGGCTTCCCTGGCATAAAAAACCCGTGCCCCCCGATCCTGTACGCGGCCCTCAAGGCTGGAGAGGAGGGAGCGACCTGCGGGTTCCGGGCTTGGGCAGAGCCGCCCCGCAGCTCAGGAGAGCCCCGGGCCGCGCTAGAGCCGGTGGGGAACGGCACAGAGATCCCCTTCCTCCAGGATGTCCACCTCGTCCTCGGGGTCCTGGAGCAGGAAAGGGCCGGGAGGGCCCTTGTGGGGCACAGCGCCCGCCGGCTCGGGCAGCTCGGGCTCGGGAGAGCTCGGCTCCCGGCTCTCCTCGCCCCCCGCCTGCTTCGGGCCGTCCTGGGTTTTCCGCAGCTGCTTTTTGTGCTTCATCCGGCGGTTCTGGAACCAGGTTTTCACCTGGAGCGAGTGGGAAAAGGGGGAGAAAGAAGGAGAAGAGAAAAAAATTAAAGGGAGAAGGATGCTGGAGGGGACGTGGGCATGCTGGATGTGATATCGGGAATGCTGGAGGGGGATGCAGGGATGCTGGATGGAATTTTTGGATGCTGGATGGAATTTTGGGATGCTGAATGGGATATAAGGGATTCTGAACGGGTGGGATGCGGGGGTGCCAGACAGGATACGGGGGGTGCTGAGTGGGAGGGATAGGAGGATTCTGGACAGCATGTGGAGATGCTGGATGGGATTTGAGGATGCTGGAAGTCATACAGGGGATGCTGAAAGGATACAGGGGTACTGGACGGCATGTGGGTATGCTGGACGAGATGTGTGGTGGGCACCGATGTCTGACCCCTTCCCGGCAGGGGGATGCCGGCCCCGCCGCCCCGTACCTGGGTCTCGGACAGGCTGAGGGCCGTGGCCAGTTCCACTCGCTCGGGCGTCGAGAGGTACCGCTGCATCTCAAACCTCTTCTCCAGCCCCGAGAGCTGCGAGTCGGAGAACACAGTGCGAGCTTTGCGGCGCCGGCAGTGCTTCCCGGGCAGCTCGGCATGAGCGTGGTGCTGGAAAAGGGCTGGCACCGGCATTCCTGGGGGGACACACGGCCGAGGCGCCGGGCTGCGGTCGGGCAGGGAGCCGGGGGAACCTCCGGGAAGGTCGCGGCGGCTCGGGGTGGGCTCTCCCCTTTCCTCTTTTAATTTTTTGTTATTTTTTCGTTTATTTCGTTTTCGAAGTCGATTTAGTGGTTTGATTTGGGGGCTCTTGTTGCTTTTCCAACTCTTCGCCCCTGCCGAGCTCGCCCTGGGAAGGTGCAGGCAGCCCGGGCAGTGCCCGCAGCGCTTCCACCGAAGGGGAGCAGAGCCTGGCGGGGACACC
Source organism: Sakesphorus luctuosus (assembly GCA_013396695.1). NCBI lineage: Eukaryota > Metazoa > Chordata > Aves > Passeriformes > Thamnophilidae > Sakesphorus > Sakesphorus luctuosus. Next base: position 3,332 of record VWZD01002274.1, on the reverse strand, counting down.
TGCACCCTCCCGGCAAAAAAACCCACAACGAAATGACCATAGAAAAACACAAGGAAGCCCGGAAAAAGGCCGGGAGGAGGAGAGCGGTCCTCCGTGGCCTCTCTGATACACATCTCGGGCTGCCCAGTGGGAAAGTTTGGAGGTTTTCTCCTTCCAGAGCAAGGAACGGGCCCGGGAAAGGGAAGAGCCGCAGGATGCGGGAGAGGAGCGGCACAGCTCCAGGGCTGCTGGAAGTGGAAAAGCGAAGCTCGAATGGACAACGCAAATAAAAAGACAGGTATCAGTCCCAAATTAAAAGTGATTTAAAAAATAAAATTAAAGGCAAAGAGAGGGAAACCCTCAAGATTTGGGACAGCCGGGTGAAGGATGAGCCACAGCGCCATGGGCTCCTCTCCTCGATACTGGGGTGGGCTCTCCGGTGGGCGGCTGGCCACTTCTGCTCCGGAGGACGCAGCCAGGGTGTCGGGCAGGGAAAGGGAAAGATGCTCAGCCCCCCCAGAGGGTCTCGCCTTGTCCCACCCGAGTGCCCACCTCATCTTCCCAAACTCCCTCTGTTCCTCCCGCACTTACCCGAGGTGGTGAGGAAATAGGGGTGGTTGTGGTGATGCTCCGGCTTGTGCAGGGCAGGGTGCGGGTGAGGCGCCAGGAGGGTCGGGGTTGGCATCAGGGGGTACCCATAGTCCAAGAGGGGGACGCGGGAGGCCAAGGAGCCAGCGAAGTGCTCGGAGGGCACCTCTCGTAGTGGTTTGGGCTTGTGCAGCAGGATGTCCTCGATGAAGAAAGAGGTGGGCCTGGGCGCCGACACGGGGTGCACGGGCGAGGTGAAGTTGAGGTTCATCTCGGTTGTGCCCCCCTCGGGCAGCGAGGAAGGCGGCGAGCCGGGCTGAGCTGCCACTCGAGAGAGAGGGGCAGACGGCTGCACCCTCGGGGGGAAGAGAATAAACAAAAAGAATGATACAAATAAACAACAATTTTAAAAGGGCCGGAGTATAAATAAATAACGACAATAATTTCAGAAAAAAACTTATATCTCCCAGCCAGAAATAACCTGGCGGAGCTGGGGGAGGCGAAGCGGGTGGGTCGGGGATGCGCGGGGCGCTGCGCGCTTTGAGGAGCGGGGGAAAGGGGGCTGCGCTGTGAGCCAATGGCAGGCGGGGGG
>VWZD01002273.1:369502-476007 GCA_013396695.1 Sakesphorus luctuosus | reverse complement strand
ACATAATATTAACAGCTTCTACTACTTAATTGTTTAACAATGAAGAGGTGAATGCAAAGAGCAAGAATGGAAATGAAAGTACACAGTTTATGATGAGAAAATGTATGATCGTTGGCTTGAAGAGGAAATAAGTACCTAATCTTCATACATGAGGACATTTCCTCATTATTTGCTAAAACATAAATTTTAAGGATTTATAAAAGCTCTCCTTTAATTCTCTAGCCTCATATTTATGCTTCAAACAAAATTTGAAATGTTGTGACTACATATGGGTTAACTATACCTGATGGTATAAACTCAGATGTTTACGATAAAAATTTTCCCAATAAATAGTGGTAGAATCCAGGGATTTCAGAGCTTTTGCTGGTTAACACCAGACAAGAGAAGAGAAGCTCCTTTTAAATCAGTGAAATTACATAATTACACACCATGTCATGGCAATCAAGGGAGTCTGCAAAGTCCTACTAAATATAAATAAGTCTACTTCATCCTTAGTTCTGTTCTTGTGGTATTTATTTCTTTGTGTTTTCTTCTCATAAATGTGAAGAAATCTCAGCTACTGAAGAGATACTCATTACTGTTGCAATGGGTTTGTTCTTTTGCTGTTTTGTCTTGTTACTGGCAATACTGGGTTTGAGTGTACTGTACTGAAGTATGGGTAGTGTACATTCAGGGCACCAGAAGGAGGACATAGGCAATTGTCTTCTCTGCTAGATAAACAGTAAATATGCATTTATGCCACTTATGCAACATAGTATAACCCAGTGCCTTCAATAGCTGGGCATGCTCCAAAAGGCCAAGGAAGACTCCTGCTCTACCCATTCTGCTTTTTAATGTTTTCCTAAAATGTAAGGAAAATAACTCTGATTACGTTGAAGTTTTAAGGTTCTTAGCAAAAAGACATATGTAAATGAATTGAAAAAGCATGCCTGGCATATGACAGTCTTTTCTCCATAAAAACATGAACAGCTTCCATTCACAAGTATAGAAATCCCTCTTGTTTGTGCAGTGAAGTAAGACTGTCTTGAGGTCTGCTGTCAGTTCTAAAGCATACATTAAAGATTTGTCACTGTGGGATCTAAATGTGATCTTCTCAGAGATTCACAGAAACTTACATTGGGTGTGACTGTGCAGAAGCCGACCCCTGTGAATCATAAGAAATGTTGATAAAACAGACAGTAGCAAGGAATATGTTTTAGTGTCAAGATTTCCAAACATTGATAATAAAAAGTAAACCATCGTTTATGGCTCAGAATTGGAGCCAGATTCTTTTCAATTTGAATGTAACTATGCTGCAAATACACACACACACACACAAGAAAGACTGTCAATGATGCTACCTCAGAATACGGAATTTACTGTATTATACAGGACAGCCTGAAGCAGCAGTATGTATAATTGCTGTATAATTGCTGTTTTACCTTGAGCTCAGAATAGTTGCATCTAAATGTAGGTAAATCAAGTTTATCTATTTCTTCTTTAGAGAATTTGGAGTTCACACCAATCACTATTAGGCCTGTGAAATTAAATGTGGATTTACCCATTTAAGTAACATACAAATGAATACTATAATGATGTTAAGGCCTGTGACTTTCACAAGATGTGCCATTTGCACATCTAACATACTACATGGTATACAGACCTATAAAAGTTAAGATCAAGAATGATGTATCTAAAACAAAACAAAACACAACGAAGTATCTGTATCCATTTTCATTAACTGGGCATTGCTATCTATTTTTCCTGGTCCTTTCTTATAGTAATATTACTTACAGCAATATAATCCCAAAACATTGCTCTGATGAAAATCACTGGAAGTATTTTACTCTTCCATCGACACTTTGGGAGCAAAATATGAATGTCTAACTCTGTATGGAACTTTTTGGTATGGTTGTCATTTAAAGACCAGGCCTGTTAAGATAGAGAGGTTTAAGAATTTAATTCAAATATATTTTCTATTTTGAAGTTATAATGAATAAATACACCTGCCCACTTAAAAATTATTTGTTAGTTGGGTAGTTTTCAATAGCTTAATCATGATTTGGCGTTCTCAGTTTGTATTGCATGCAGTTCACCTGTTCGTCATCTAAACTTGAATGTTTCTTGTTTACGCATCAGAAAATATAGAAAGATGATAATATTTAGAAAACAAAGAAAAAAATGAAAGCTGTGTTCAAACATATTATTTATATAATTATCCTATAATTAAAGTAATTACAGTTTATGATGAAAAATAGTCTTTATTTTTCTGAAACATTTCCAAGGTTTCTTGAAGGGTGTTCACTGATCATCACAGAGAAGTGATATGAAAAATACTCAGAGATGTTCTGATTTCTGCAAAGATTTAAGCTGCATAAGACATTTTCTTCATGAAAAAATATGCATCTTTACAGTCCATTAATTGGCAAGCCTGTATGAGAGGGAGATAGATTGATGTTCAAAGACATTTGTGAGTTTTTACAATCTTAACTACAGCCACAGCTACTCTGCATATGAATTTTCTAAGTAAGAGAGGTTTCTAACATATAATATTGCAAGCAGTAAAAAATAGTGTAAATAAAGGATTTCTTGCCTTGTGGTATTTTTGAACATCTAGATTCAATTTGCTTTTCTTCATAGAACCTGGAAATCTGGAAACTTATAAAGTGAAAGTTTACATGTCCATCAAACTACCTGAACCTAGGAGCAGCAGTGTGAAGAAGACTTACTGACTGTCAAAAATACTGATCTGAGGCTCAGAAGAGGAGGCTGTCGCTCATAGTCTACCACTGGCATTAGAACAAGGGAGAAGAAGGACGAGGGACCATGTAAGAGCACTTCCACTATGGAGGTGTGCTTGGTCTGCAGCAGAATTACCCGCTCAGCAGCACATCACCTTCCCCACGAAGCACCCCGCACACAGACACTTTGGACTACAGGGAGATGACTGAGGATACTTCTCCTGTATGGATGTGTAGGGGGGTTTGTCATGGAATCATCCTGGATTTTTACTCTTGGATTCATTTTTTTTCACCTCACAAGCCATGTTTTACTCCTTCACAAAGCTACACAATAAAAATTATTATGGTCAGATTAATCATAGAAACAAGTCACAAACTTCAAATAACATATACATGGGACATATTCAACAAGAAATACTAGTCAGGTCCTAGTAATTTGTTTTATTACATTCATATTAATATCGATATATGCGCAATCAATATCTGCCAGGACTGTGGAAAATTAGGAAAACTGTAACTCTCATAGCATGACATATTTTTTATTGTACAGCTAAAGAGAAGTGTGTATTTACTTGATCTCCAGTGAAAAGCATCCATTTATTATTTGAAATTAGCCATATAAAGGGATAAGATGGATAATTTCTATAATTATGATGGGCAAGTAGAAGTTGTTTGAGAATTTTATTCTTTAAGTGTGATCTTCAGCAAAGAGTAATCCTTTTTTTCTTTACTTCTTTTTTTTTTCCTATTTAGCCTCACGAGCAGGATCATACAGTGAACATACAAGGTTTTAAACTTCATCCATCACAGCCTAGCAAGTTACTGCCTGGTATTGTCATAATCATCATAAATGAACACTTTCCATGCAGGCTGGAGAATCCCAGCTAAGTGCAGTTTCAGCGTAGACAGGAAATGTCTTTTTCTCTGAGGGACATTTTGAATCTCTAAAATATTACAAGATTTCCATCCATGTAAACTATCCAATATTTGCCTGAATAAATTTGCTCTTTGGAGACTTATGAGTTTTAAACTTTGTTTTGGCCCTTTGGAATTGCATGATCCACACGCAGCTCCTGCTGTATCTTTCATGGTCTGCAAAGGGAGACAATTATCTATAAGCAACCAGTGGCTCCCTACCCATCAGCTTGTAAGCCACAGATAAACAGTTTGCTTTTAAGCCATGACACCAACCTTGTTAGCTTTAATCAAATTCCTTGGCAATTCATGTTTGCACATATAATCCATTCTAGGTGAATTGAGTGTAGCTTCTTTTATGCAAAATATCAGGTATCAAGACCTCTTTAACTCTGAAGGATAAAGCAGTTCATCAAGGCTGCCTGTTTAGGATCACAGGAGTAAATTAAATAAAATGAGAGGTGTGGATCAGCGGGTCTTCTCCAGAAATATTGAGAAAAGTTAAGGAGTTTAAGCATACAGTGCTGAAAAGACCCTGGAGCTAAGATGGGGCTTGGCTCTTGAAAGACTCAGTTTACTTGCCCTACTAGTTCATAACACTCAGAAAAAAAATCCATTACCAAATAATTCTCAACTCCTTATAAATACTCTAAATAATAGGACAATAGTCAAGAGATTTTGAAGTCTCATAGCATGAGAGACTTCATGGATTTTTATACTGAATACTTCCACACATGAGAAGACTAACTTTGTTAAGTCTGTATCTCCCTAGAAGAGCAATCACCTTGACCAGTCACTTCCACTTATAATTAACCTTGGTCTTGAAATATTTCTCTGGAATTTAAAACACATGTTCCTTTCAAGATGGACCTAACAAAAGAAATCCATAAATTAAGTAAAAAAGCATTCATCCAGCGTTTCACAAGTACACTTTTACCACCATACTGGCACTTAATAACAATTATAAAAATTACTCTTAAGCATAAGAGATTATTTTTGTGGCAGTGAAATTTCAGAATATATAGTCCATGTTTCTTATTCCTTTGAAGATTAATTTTTATTATCAAAATGATTGTTAACCAGAGGAGTTCAGACTGGCAGTTGTGTCAGACTGGCAATTTACACATTCAACAGAGGATTGGGAAAACTACAGTGTTTTGACATGTTGCTTTCACTTTTTATTTGCCTTAGTGGATTCTCTCCTTTGTTTTAATTTTGATGTTCTGGAGGAGGTTTAAGATGCACTTTCTTAAAATGTTGATTTTCACAGAATGACAGAATATGCCAAGTTGGAAAACACCCAAAAAGATCATCAAGTCCAACTCCTGGCCCTGCACAGGACCATCCCCAAGAGTCACACCATATGCCCAAGGGTATCATCCAAATGTTTCCTAACCTGTCAGGCTTGGTGCTGTGACCACTTCCCTGTGGAACCTCTTCCAGTGCCCAACCTCGCTCTGTCTGTGTGAAGAACCTTTTTCTAACATCCAACCTAGACCTCCTTTGACACAACTCCAGGACATTCCGTCAGGCTCTGTCACTGCTCGCCATAGACAAGAGATCAGTGTCACCAGATAATATCAGAAAACACAGAAAATCAGATTACAGATTCAGTATAACCTCTGTCAAATTGTAATGTTAAGAGCAGTTTAATGATTTGTTCTATAGTCAAGAATCACTCTTGCCTTTTTCCTGAGTTCATTGCAAGGCTGGCATCTGATTTCTCTATGCCCTTCACAAAGAGAAGATCTTCCTTCAGGGTGTGCCTTTAGGTCACCAACTTAGGAGTCAATGCCATTTGTCGAATTGCTTCCTACAGATATGACATAATAGATCTGGTGTCATAACAGGTACCAATACACAAAGAAACATTGCCATGTTGATTTGCTCTAATTATTAATAAAATGGTAAAATATTTTAATTTCAACTCGTTTTTAAGATAATAATATAGCATGTTAACATCTTCAATGCATTTGTAATGTGGTTAAAGATATGAAAATAAAATAATAAGAGGAGAGATGCTCTGAAGAACCTTCAAACCTGGCTGAAACTTCTGGAGAAAATTTGGACAGGGACACAGAGTTTTCAGACTTAAGAAGATTCAGAGTTGCCCTGGTTAATAAAGTGGCCATCACTTCCTGTTATAATGGTTCCTTATTAAACTAATCTGCTATCTGCATAATAAAATAATCTGTCAACCATAACTGGGTCTGCTTTTTCTTCAGATTGCAGCAGTGTCTTCTAGTTCTGCCATGGTTTTGAACTTTCCAACTCACACTACTGTGGTGTGTCCCAGATCACAACAGACACTCCTGAAAGTACCGCTTGCCTGGATCTTTGTAGAACAACTAAGTTGTCCAGTGAAATGAGAATTATTCTATCATAATGAAGAAAATCATAATAATTTCTTGTTTCTCAAGAAATAAGATATGAATCTTATAATCTAAATGTAGAAAAGTAATTTTTATGCCCCTCCAAAGTATTTTGAATGGTACACAAAAGATAACCCATATTTTAAAGCTCGGTTCAATTTATGTCTCCTCTGGTATATGCTGTGGAATTTCGGTGGATGATTCCTTTCTACTTTGCAGTGAGATGATTACTCAAAAACCTTGGCTCTTCTCCAGAAAAACACTCTTCTTAAACCATTACAGTTCTTTAACTGCAGTTCAGACAAGTTACTTGTGACCACCATAAACTGGTGGCCAAAGAGACAGAGTGCAGCCTGAAACCTTGAAAGGCTAATATCAAGGGTAACTCTGACATTAGTAGGTTATCCATCTTTTAAATTATGAAACAGTCTCTAGTTATTTGGTTGAGACCTCAAAACCTAATAGAACTGATCAGAAACCTTGTATACTGTTTGAACCCATTTTTCCCAATTATTTTTCTTTTCTTCTGCTCAGTGTTTGTAATAGTCTAAATGAACTCATTCTTAAGTTGAGTTCCATAAGACTATGTCCAATAAATTCTTTAACTTCCCCAAATCCCTGTGTTTTTGTGGTTTTTTTGTTTCATTTTAGTTAATCATCACCAACATCTGCAGCCATGTGTAATTCCAGAGCATCTTTTCAGCAGACAAATGGGTCAAAATTAGTGAATCCTTCCCTGTGTCACTGTAATTAGAAGCACAGGTTCAAGCAAGTGCTCTAAGCTGCTTACAGCCTGCCTCCTTTTCTCTCATGTCTTCACCACCACCTCAAACCCTGGAGGAAAAAGAAATCGCAAGAAGCTAAACTACCAGCTACTATTCTATTTCCATAAAGAAATGAGTAAAAATATGAAGAACAATTTTAACAGCAGTCATCTTATTTCATTAATTTCTTAACAAGATATGCAGAAAGAATATCAATGATTTTTTTCCTTTGTCTTTTTCCTTTCTTCTTAAGTAAGTTTAGTCTAGTCAGGATGAGCTAAAGGTTTGAGGTTCACGAAATCTCAAGTGGTATTGCCAGTGATTTGCTGAATCATTTGGAAATGCTCTCTTTGTCTCAGCACAATCATTTTCCTGATGGAAATAGTGACATAATGTTTATCAACTTATATCATGGGGGGTTGTGACTACCACACTGATTTAACCATAAGTAGTACTTCACTGCCTTATGTGCTATGGTTACAAGTTTTATGCATGATATTGTCATTGTACTTGTTACTGTTAAGGAATAGGACTTACTTCACAGTTCCCAGTAAATGTATTTTCTAAAGTACAGGCAAAACACTTCTTGCAAGAGTTGGCTTTAAAATGCACACAGTGGTGCACACGAAATAAATCTGAAAAAAAATTCCTTATTCTACTAAAACTAAATTAAATTAGAACAAGTAAATTACATTTTCCTCAAAAGACAAAATTATAAATATGTATACTTATGCAAATATTAAAAGAAAGATGCTGTGCTCTGCAGAAAAATAATAAGGTATTTCTGAATGTATAAACTAAACTAATTTCAACTTTAAGAGCTGGAACACTGGTCAGGTTCAGGGAAATTTTTAGGTCCCACTTTAAAAATTAAGTCCTTCACTGGGAGTTATGAAGCAAGCCTGCCTACATATTTCTTGAGGTATAACTGTCACTGATTTATTTTATTGTATGTTCCAAATATGTCTTTGCCATACGACATTATAAGCCAAATAGACTGGATTGGTTTTTTTTCTCCAAAATATGAATTAGTACATGACAACAATTTCATAGAATGAGTAGAATGGCTTGAGTTGGAAGGGACCTTAAAAAACATGTTTCCAATCCTCTCTGCCTTAGAAGGGGACACTTTTCACTGGACCAAGTTTCTCAGAGCTCCATCCAGCCTGGCCTTGGAATGCTTCCAGGAATGGGGAATGCACAACTTCTCAGTGAAACCTACTCCAGTGCCTCATCACACGTACAGTAAAAAATTTCTTCCTGATATCTAATCTAAACCTACTCTCTTTCAGAATAAACCTATTCCTCTTTGTCCTTTCAACACATGCCCTTGCAAATCTTACTCGTAGGTTCCCTTCGGGTACTGGAAGGCTGCAGTTAGGTCACCCTGAAGTCTTCTCCTTTCCAGGATGAACAATCCCATTTCTCTTAGCTTTTCTTCAGAGGAGAGGTGCTTCATCCATCTTGCCATCTTCATGGCCTTCTCTGAACTCATTCAATAGATCAATGTCCTTGTCTTACTGGGAAGTCTGTGCTTTATTTCATCAAGGTATTATCGTGATATGGCAATCTTTCAAGAAATAAAAGAGATTCAACATTCCTATGGAAAAGGGAATTTCAATAATTAGAATAACAAGAGGCAGAAATTGTTTAAGAATGACACTGAAGACATAAATGTTAATATTTAATTGCCTCAACCAATATGTGATTGTCTATAGTACCTGCAGGAGTCACACAAATGGACAGATTTAATACAGAATGAATATGCATATGGTAAACAATCAGATTAATAAATTTGCTTCTGGTCTATCATGACAGGAAATATTTCAAGGGTTTGAAATGCTGTCAGTTCCTTTCTACACATTTAGTCTTGCTCCCCTATCCCACCTAGCTGAACAGGACTGCATGTATTCTTGGATGGAGGCATGGATGTGAACATATCCATGAAAAACCTGTTTCTCTTCCTAGGGAAATTAATCAAGTTGACATGTCATGTATACTATTCTCTTTGAAGATATTCCTGGTGATGAGTGGACATATCTCATTTTCTTATGTGAGAGGAATAAGAGGAGGAAACAGGAAAGGAATAGGAAACAGGACTAGATATCTGTAAGATCAATTTAGTAATTATGGATTCAACCTGACAAATGCAGATGATTTGGCCAATACAGAAGGGTGTGTATTTACAAGACATCATCTTTGAACAAATACAGATATTGAAAATTTCAAGGCTGTGGCTCTCAGTGTGGTGCAAAAAAACCCCTGTTAGCTACTAACAGGATTTGTGCCCCCATGTCTCAGGCACCACTTTGAAAATTCACTCTCAGACCTCAGGAAGCAAGGTAATATGCCAGGCATTCAAGACTACATCATTCAAATATAGACAAGAAGATTAATTGGCTATTATGCACAAAATATTAGTAGCATAAAGAATTGCTTGTGGCTAAATATTTTATTTCAAGCATGGATTTTTCCACTGGAAATATTTATATGAGTCTGTAATCCAAAAATTGTTGCCATTTGTCAGTCATAACTCAGCTTTATAGTTATTTGGAAATTGTTTCCTACATCAAAATCAAAAAGTTATCTAATGATCAAAGAATTAAACAAAAGTTTACTCATAAAATGTAAACAGTTCAGTTACACAAAAAATCCCCACACCAAACAAAATACTCATATGCATATAAAACCTACTAATTTACATACCCCATTCCAAAAGTATATTATGTTAATGATAGTCCAGATAGGCCTTCATATTTTTAAATTTGTACAATTTCATTCACATATTAAGATTTTATTGCAGTGGAAATTCTTTGGCTTTCTCAGAGGATTTTTGATAAACAAGTCAGCAATTTTCACTGTGACTTTTTCCTAATCTTGTGTGTTTTGCTAACTCTAGCAATTGTTCTTATTTTCTACCTCACATCAAGAAAAAAAATGGAACATGCTGAGCAGACACAGAGAGGTATGATGAGTGGAGACCATCATACTGCATTCCACCCATGAATTCATACTAGTGATTGACTCCAGTCAAAACAATTCATGCCAGGTCTTCTTCTTACATAAACCTCTATCACCAGGTCTTTTAGTCTAGAAAAATGTAAGAGGACAGCCAGGAGTACTAGCTTAAGTAACTGTCTCAAATGCACTAAATATCTTGACTCTGAAACTGTGAAATAAAATGATGTCCAGAAGATTCCTTAGAGAACTCTTCTGTTTACCAGTGGCAAGCTTTCTTCATAAGTATTATAAGAAAAACTTGTCACATAGTTGGTGAGCACTCAAGAGATATGTAGATTCTAATAATGAAGTGTTTGAATGTGTAATTATAATTCTTCATGTGGTTAAATATGAAAAGTTTACCAGTATATCTTTTAGTGAGGTGAAATAGTATGCTCTAGTAAATATTAGTATTTCAAATAAGATAACTACATACATGAAGTAATGATGAGGAATACCTTAGAAAACTAAACATTTATGCAAAAGATACTGGGTTTGTGCCACAATGTTTGGCAAGGCTGTTCAGCAATGCTGTTCTGGCAGTCATTGCGTATTCTACCAAAATCTCATTCATTTTACTGGAAGTCCTTCTGATAGCATTACACTCCCTTTTCTCCTAAACAGCACCTGAAGTTGTACTTAGCCTCTAGAAGAAAAGCTGAAACCATTAAGAAAACCTCTGATGAATCCAGAAAATTTTTCTCTGGTGAAATAGTTAAGTAATGATATGTTTGAATTAATGTGTTCTCCCTTCTTACACAAATTTTGTTCCCTCAGAATTCTAGCTCTGAAAATGTACAGCGACCTCCACAGGCCAACTCTAACCCTGCCAGGTTGCGTGGTGAGTTAAACAGTCCCCACCATTTGGGTGGAGACCCCCAAAAAAGGAAAATCTAATAACCTTCTAATGGTTTACATAGTAAAAGAACAAGTTTTCCAGAAGTCAGCCTTTTAAGATAGCAGGTAGTTACTTTTCAGAGTTCTTTACATTTGAAGTAAGCTCTAAGCATTTTCCCCAACTTCTCTATCTTTCGTAAAGTACCAACAGACACTTAAGGCCTGTGGGCAGTGCATTGGAGGACATAGAGTATTTAGAGCAGAACCTAAATGACCCCATGATATAATATCAGATACATGTGCAGACTGTGTCATGTGTGATACTTGAAGTTTGCTTGTTCAACATTCTAAGCAAGAGCATATGTTTTCCACCTATTCAGTGCTGTGGAAAGGTACTTACTTCCATCCACTCTCTTTAAGTTTTCTTTCAAGAACTGACTTTTGTAATTGTAATTCGACATCAGGAAGAGACAGAGCTGTTTTTAACTCTTCCTTCACAGTCCAGCCTTATGGTTCATGCCCAAGTGAATGGAAGGCAGCCAGGTTTGATCCTCTTCTTCACTTCAAGAATAGTCAGCCAGCAGTGTTATCAAGCTAATGGGGTAATGGTTAAGGCAGGAGAGATACTGGAGTGGAATACACTCCTTTCTTTCTGTTCAGCCTAATCTGCTCCACAGAAAATAAGAGTCAAAGGGTCAGAAAGCACAGCACCAGGGAACAGGAGTCTAACCCATGCTTCAAAGGTATTTCCTATATATTATGTTGCACAGATGGTAAAAATGTATTAGTAATCCTGAAAGCAGTTATCAGACTCAAGTTTTAACCTGTTGGGTGCTCTTGCAACTCTAATGTAAAGTCATGCCCCATCTTTGCAGCACAGTTAAATATTCTTATCATGAGACTGAATATGGTAATTCTTTTACATATCAAGGCCCGGCCCTTTTAGAGAGCCCTAGGTAGTGCAGTCTTGGTTAAATGAAAACTGCCCTCAGCTGTTAGCCTTTCCAAAAAGTTTTGCAGACCACCTGAGGTATTTTAACTGGAAATTATGTAGTCTGAATATTTCATATTACTAATTATCTCCCACAAATCCTTGCTGTGTCCTCAGATAGTTAAGTCTCTTGTAATTGCTCCACTGCAATTTACAAAAGGTGAGACAGCGAGTTCACCTTGTTTCAAAATCCTTTCCTGTCACAAATTACTCTTTCATTCTAATAGCAATTTAGACCACTGATGGATAAGTTTGCTTCCTTAACAGTTTGAAATCAGCCAGTCATTACAGGTCAGGAGCTCATGCTGAATATAACTGTGCATACATAATTGTACAACTGGTGAACTCAAAACTAACAAATAAAGGTCATCATCATCACGGCTAGGCTTTGTGAATGAAGATTTGGGAAGGGCACTACCAACACTTGCTGCAAGCGTGCTGGTGGCTAAAAAGGCCGATAGGGGACAGGCAAGTCCAGTCACAAAAGGCACAGTGGAACGTCTCTTTAGGTGATATTGGTGAGGAACTGCTCTTTCTGCATTGCCTTTTCTCCTTGAGACTGACTATGTGTGCGTTGTCAAAGGAAGCAGCAATGTTGTGAATGGTGTGTCTCCATGAATCCAGGCCAGAGCGGGCCATTGGTGGCAGTCAATATGGCCAAGCCTGAGGTGTTGTTTCAGGGAGTCCTTGTACCTCTTCTTCGGGGCTCCTCTCTTGTGGCAGCTGGTGGAGAGTTCACCATAGAGCACAATCTTTGGGAGGCGGTGATCCTGCATCCTGGAGATGTGCCCTGCCCAGTGCAGCTCGGTTCTCATCAGCATGGCCTCGATACTGGTGACCCCTGCCTGTTCAAAACAGACACATTAGTCACGTAATCAGCCCAGTGGATGTTTAGGATTGAATGAGGCAGCACTGATGGAAGCATTTGAGGAGCCACAGGTGGTGGCGGTAGATGCCCCATGATTCAGATCCATATAAAAGAGTAGACAGTACAATGGCTCTGTAGACAGTGATCTTTGTACTTTTCTTCAGGTGTTTATTGCACCAGACTCTTTTATGCAGTTTTCCAAAGGCTCTGTATGCCTTTGCTAACCTATTGTCTGTCTCTTTGTCAATCTTACTGTCTGAGGAAATGATAGTTCTCAGATAGGTGAACTGTTGGACTGACTTAAGCTCTGATTCACCTACGGTGATATGGGGATGATAGAAGACTTCCTGAGGTGTAGGTTGGTAGGGAACTTCTGTCTTCTTCAAGCTGACTTCCAGCCCAAAAACCTCAGCAGCCTCTGCAAAGCAGGATGTTAAGCACGGCAAAGCTGCTTCTGTGTGAGCAATGAAGGCAGCATTGTCAGTGAAAAACAGCTCACGGACAAGGTGATTTAGGATCTTAGTGTGGGCCTTCAGTCGCCTTAGGTTGAAGAGGCTTCCATTGGTATGATATTGAATGTACATGCCGTTTTCTTCATCAAGGTCTGCCATGGCTCTTTGGAGTATCATGCTGAAGAAGGTTGTGAATAGAGTTGGTGCAAGAACAGAACCTTGTTTCACACCACTGGTTATTGGAAAGGGCTCAGAGAGTGCATCGCCAAGATCTGCCACAGGGCTTTTCTGCTCACAGTGTCAAAAGCTTTGGTGAGGTCAACGAAGGTTACCTAGAGTCCTTTCTTCTGTTCCCTACACTTCTCTTGCAGTTCTCTGAGAACAAATACCATGCCTGTGGTACTCCTATTGGCTCTGAAACCACACTGGCTTTCAGGTAGAAGTTCTTATGTGACAGTGGGTACTAATCTGTTCAGAAGTATTCTTTCAAGGATTTTACCAGCAACGGAGAGCAAAGTAATACCTCATTAATTTGAGTAGTCTGATTTTTCTCCTTTCTTCTTGTACAGGGTGATGATGATTGCGTCATGGAGATCTGGTGGTAGTTCACCTTGTTCCCAGCAACACACAACATGCTCATGAAATATGGCATGGACTTCTTGAGCTCCATGCTTCCAGATTTCAGGTGGAATTCCATCAACCCCAGCTGCCTTGCCAGTTTTCACCTGCTGTATGGCCTTAAGTGTCTCTCCCATAGTGGGGGCTATATCCAATTGATTTTTCACTGGTTGTTGTGTAATGTGTCAAATTTCAAATGACCAATATCCTGAACAGCCTGCATGCAGGGTTGGGTTTGTGGCTTCCAGCACTTCCTATCACCTGCCGTTTCAACCCTCACCTGTCGCTACAGGGCTTTGCAATGTGGGTTAACCCTTCGAGCCTGCGCAATGGATTTTTTTAGGTGAGGCAGAGCATGTGCGGAAGAGGCCCCACCCTTTACTTCTAATCTTCATCTGCCAGGACCAAGCGAGCTTGGATGGTGACAGCAAATACCTCAGGACATAGGTTTGGTTAGTGCATCCTTTTCTTAGATGAATGGCCGTACAGCGCTAAGTGAGCTCCATCTGCCTGGGTTTGGAGTTGGAGTTTTCCTTCTCCTAGTATGGTTGCCAGAGGGCTAGTGAGCCCATCCTGCCCGTGGACACTTTGTCTGACCCTTCAGCTGAGACCTGTCTGGCATGGGAGACCCTACCAGAGGCACATACCACTGCCAGCACAGCACACAGCATCATGAGGGCACACAAGCTTCTCCCCCATGACAAGGTGTTGTCCCTGGAGAATAACAAATAAAGATATTTATAATAGAATTGTAGCATATATGGGATTGGAAGGGACACACAAGGAATGAGTCTACTTCCTGTAAAGTACAACAGTTCCTTCCTTCTTAGTTGTGGACACAAAATTTTTTCCCCTTATATGTTGTCAATTTTAGAATTTTTTTGATGGAGATATCCAATTTAAATCTATTTTTGCCTTTGGTTAGGATTTACAGAACATGGAATTCATAGGAAAGGACCATGTTTCTACTGTCTCATCAGTATCTTCAATAACAGAGTAAACAGTTTTGTGCTGTTTATAAGGAGTATGCTGAAGACATGGCACTTGTATGTGGATTTTAATTTGTGAACTGCTAAACAGTCTTCCTTTTCCATAATGTATTCATCCCAAGATATATTGGTTATGCAATAAAGTATTTTTTAATTGCTAGCTTTAGAAATATTTAAGTACCCAATTATTTTTATCTAAAGGACTATTACAGAAAAAAAGAAAAAGTTAAAAATGGATAGGGCCATGGCTAGACAAGGATTATGAGTTTCACAGCAAGAGCACTAAGCCTTTGATGAAGTGCATAAATAATTAGCAACACACTTTAAGACATCTTTCTCTTGGTTCATAGTACCTGTGCTCATTTAATTTCAGCTGAAAATATGCCCATTCATTCATAGTGAAGAACAGATAAATTGGTGACCAAGTGTCAGGGTTTAGGAATGGCACTCCCCCATTTAGTGGCACCCCCTCTAGCCCCGAGACTCTTCCTAACCAGGCACTGCTCCCTTGCTTTTCCCCCTTTGCCCTCCCACTTCCTGGTCTGGGGATGGAACTGAGAACTGGAGGCACAGAAAGATAGAAATTGAGGGCTGAGATAAGGGCAATTTCCTGGAAACAGCAATGAGACAAGAAGACAAAGGGTAACCGCAACAGTATTAGTAACAAAAATGCACAAAAAGACAGAATGATTCACAGGCAAAAACGCTCACTGCAGAGCCCAACCTGACCCAACCTCACCCATGTTTTCCCAACTGGAAAAAAGGGAACATCATTCTTCCCAGAAGTGAGAGAAAAGAGTCCGTTTCCCCCATCCTGTGGCGATGACGTAAGATGGTTTGGAATAGCATTAGGGCCTTGGCCATGCCCACTCAGCACAGAGCGCTGCAACCAAGAACTCTGGGTCTCCAACAATCCTGAGAGCTCAGCCACCCCAGAAACTGGGACTACAGGTGTGTGTCACTGTGCCTAGCTACTGCAAAAGAATTAACTCTGTCCTGGTCAGAACTAGGTCACCAAGTCAATGAGGAAAGTGATTCATGTTGAAGCACCTAAGGCAAAATATTTTCTGGACATAGAGAGACCAGACTCTCATTGAAACATAAAGCACCAACAAAAATTTATCTTGCCCTAGCAAAAGATCACAGGGGACACGAGATAGACATGTATGTAACAGGCAACTGCCCATAAAGGGAGGCATGTGAGCATGTGTAATAATTTTAATACTTCTTGTGTGAACGATTTTTAGTAATATGGTGTCTTGGGTTGAGCTGGAAAAATGCCAACTGTCCAACACAAACTGTTACAGTCTCCCACCTGCCCACCACCAATAAAAGGGAGAAAGCGGAAAAATCTGGAAACTCAGAACAGGTTTAACCCAAACTAATTATATATATTTATACAGAAAAGAGAAAATTAAAACTACAATATAACATACACTTACACAAGTTAGATATAACAACAAGTTAGATATAACAAGTTAGATATAACAAGTTAGATATAACAAGTTAGATATAACAAGTTAGATATAACAAATTAGATATAACAACAATTTTATACCTCTCACCGAAAACGGATTTCATTACTCCAGATTCATAAAATACTCTAAAAGACACTCAGCAAAGCAAAAGAGAGCATAACAATGAAATGCTTCTACTTCCCTGAAACTAAAACAAAATAGGATGTAGCGGCAGCAGGAGCAAGGCTCAGGACAGCAGGACAGCTGCACCGTGTCCTGCCTCCACTGCAGACATGATGACAACTGAGAAACTCTTCCTACCTATCTCAGGTTTACGTCATTTGGTATGAAATATTTCTTAAGTCAGGCGACAGCCGTCTCTCCTAATCTATGTGGATTCTCTGAGCCTGCTAATTTGAGGCCTAGCTAAAACTACCACATATGGAGAAGAGATTNGCTGCACCGTGTCCTGCCTCCACTGCAGACATGATGACAACTGAGAAACTCTTCCTACCTATCTCAGGTTTACGTCATTTGGTATGAAATATTTCTTAAGTCAGGCGACAGCCGTCTCTCCTAATCTATGTGGATTCTCTGAGCCTGCTAATTTGAGGCCTAGCTAAAACTACCACATATGGAGAAGAGATTAATAACAGCAAATAACATTCCATAACTAGGCTGTTTCATTTTTGCTTTTTTTCAGTTACATGAATACCCAAGTATACTTTTTTGATTATTTTTCCACAAACTTTGATGGAATGCATTTTGTCAACTTCACTGGGCTGCACTAAATCACATCTTGAAAACCTTCATGAAAGTATTTTCACATTTGAAGGAGCACTTGGCTGCCTAAAGATGCAAACAGGGTTCCTCATGTAAGTTCAGTACCTAATGACTGAAGATAAATGGCCGAGTTCCATTAGGTTCTCAAATTGTTTTGAAATTCTGGTCTTAGTACATATATACTTCTTGCAAGGAGGAACAGAAAAAGATCTCAAGAGATATAACTAGATAGCTGTTTAGTCATCTCAAACAGGTCATTGGAGAACAGTTACGCATCAGTCCATTGGTGTGCAGAATTGCCTAAAATATTAAACAAATAAAAAAATGAACATGAAGCCAAGGAAGAGTGCTTGCTAACTTTGCTCCTTATTCTAGTGATTTACAGACCATTTCTGCAAAACTGGTCCCCTCAAAGTTATTCACATAATTAATGCAAAATCAGTTCCTGTTATTAGTAGTGTATCCCAAGTTTGGACTGTTATGCACAGAGTTTTTTGTGTAACTCAGCATGGCTGTCAGCTCCATCTGAGATGCTTGCCTCTTAAGTGAATTACTCCAGCTGGGATGAAGTGGCTCCATTAAGAGATGTCTAAAAATCATCACAGAATTACTTCACTCCCAATTGCATTTTGATTTATCATAACAATCTTTCTGCATCAATACATATAATGAAAGGTACCGTACTATGGATACCATTAAACAGGCTTACACTTTGGACATTTCTTGTATTTCTGAGTTTATGCCATGCTCCTGGTGTCCATACAAATGTCATTACAAGACCCTTTGTAATACTTTGGGACTTCTTTTTTTAAAAAAGGTGTAAATACATCAGAGCAAGGAGATAGAAGGGCTGACTTCTTGGTAAGAGGGCTGTGACTGTACTTTTTGAAGAAGATATATGTCAAACTGACTGTCAGTCAACTATGGGGTGGAGTTGTGTGAAGACTCTCACTTTTCCGTACCAAGGGAAAAAAAAATCCCCGAAATAACTGTAATTTCCCTTTTAAATGTATGTAAAGAGGAAATGTACTTTACCACATTAGTGCAACTAGAATGGAGATGGGTGTTTTTCATAAGAGTCTACTTCTGTGGGAGCAATTATGATGTTACTTTCCTGTTTCCTTTGGGTTGAATAAAAAAATTTAGAAAGGAAACTGGCTTTTAGGAAAAATGTCCTCAGATCTAAAAACAACTATAAAACCCAAAATTTTATGGATAGTGCAAGCAGAAAATGTTGTTTATCTATTCTAATAAAACCACACTATTCTGTGTTTCAGATTTCAGATTTTTTTAATTGTTATTCATTTAAAAAAGATTAAAACTACAGGGAGTGTTTCTTATTTGTTGTTCCCTCTATTTTATTAATATTCTTATTTCATCCAGCAGGAAAAAAAAAGAAGGAACTGGGGAAACATTATTCAGCATAAACTTTTGAGGCTCTCAAACCATGCATAATTGTTACTTTAGTTTCTAAAAATAATACTAATGCATCTTCATAACTTTAATTTTTATGTGAAAGAACATATATAATTTTAAAAGGTTATTTTAATTAAGGATGCCAGCTATCTTTAGTTCAGGTTGTTTTATGAATAAAGAAGACTTGACACATTCAGTGTTTGAGGCAGACTATATTAGGGCTCAAGTTTTAGTACCAAGTGGTATCACCTCACCCCTAGTTGATGCACAGGGCAATGCCCATAGTGGTACATTTGATCCTTGAAGGTAGTGTGGTCTGTGATGTGACTCTGCCTTTTCCTTTGAGGGAGCAGAAACTCTTAAGTGAAACTGTCAAAGCTTTTGGGTTAGTAATAAGCCCGGCACTGCTGACTCTTCCACCCCTCTGCTCCATGCAACCAGAGCAGTCCTGAGGGGTATCTGTGGCTGAGTGCCTGCATCCTCCCTTGCCTTGTGACCTTGCTTGCTGGAGCCCAGCAGCGTGATAACATACAGGCCTGCTCTCCAGGATTGCTGGTCACAAACAGTGACAAGTGTCTGTGCAGCCATCAGAGAGAGGTAACACCCTACTGATCCCTGTGCTCAGAAGAGCTCCTTGCTTGATGTGATCCATGGTTGTAGCATACAGACGTGGCCTTTTCCATACCCTTATGCTTGGTTCTCTTACCAAGCAACCCATACACTAAATGTGTGTTGGTAAAGTCAACAGGTACAAGTGGACATGTTCCTGTGGTACACACATAACATTCTAGGCTGAGAGGCAATAATCTTGACCACAGGATGACCGTGCAATGCCCACCAAACTCATGAGAGAGTAACATTGCACCTCACTCACTGTCTACAGTGTCCTCAGTGGGAGAAATGTAATTGTAACTCATTCTTGGTGGCACCTCCACATGCTACTGCTACACTTTTTTCCCATTATATAGCATGCTGTCATATTGATTTGCAGTGAGATTTCTCTTTGATTTTTTTTTCCTGGATTTCACTGGGCAGAAAATAATTCACTACTGCTCAATGGATTTTCTTTTATGGAAACTATATACTTTTACATTTGTTTCCATTTGAATATCAGCATGCTTATCAGAGCTTTCCATTTGAGATTGCAAGAGATTTTGGCTATACCTAAATAATAAGTTCTGATGAGGCCTATTTAGCTGTCCTGAGTTCAACCAGCCAAATTACTTGTGAAATATTTCTGTAGTTGGACCTTCGTGGCCTGAAGCTGGGTGATAACTTCCAAGGAGTCTCCTTGTTACATGTCAGCCCTTTAGGGGCTCGAATTTTCCTGTGATTTATCAATCACTAGAATGCACTCTGAGAAGCCAAGTATAAAAGTAAGATAATTGAAACAATATACAGAGAAACTATGGATTCTAGGTGTTGATCTGAAATTCCTTCACCATTGAATATTACAGTGTATCAGCCAGCTGTTTCGAGATCTGAGGTATACTTCATCCAGTTCGGACCAGCAAAGAGCAACTTCGACGGTTCTTACTCAGATGGGCAAGATAATCAATGAAAGATGGGGAACCTGTATGCCCTTATTATGGGAGGAAGATTAAGAAAGCCTGATGGGTGCTGCAGCACTTTAGAAGCCCCAAAGTCTGAGACACCTGGGAAGAGAAGAACTATCAGAATTTCTTTTAGTTAAGTGTAAGGCTTATTGAATGTGAAGAAAATTAAATGAAACCTTGAAAAAAGACACAATGCCCAGTAGAAAGGTCTTGGAAATACAGGAGGACACTATCCAGTTACCAAGAATATTCAAATATTATAAGTCATGGTCTATCGGCTTATGTTTTAAGTTTCTGCGTTTATAACCACCTCAGGAAATCTTGATCAGAGAAAGTTGCAGAGCCCATAAATCTCTCTAAGATGAAGAAGGGCTCTAAACCAAATGCAGAGAGGGAGCTTCTGGCTGTGCAGTAGTAGGTTAAAGTGAAGCTGGCTTACGGCTCCTCCAGCATGTCACTGTGAGAAATATACATCAAATGCCTACATCTACTTCACAATTCTTTTCCTATTCGTTCTTAACCCAAGAAAATAATCTGTTCTGAATTGTTCATTTAGGCTTATTTTTAAGAATGAGTTTTATAAGATACTTTCATTGAACAATAGTTATTGTTCTTAACTAAAATGGAATATATTTTTACACATTCACTAAAAGACAACTTAAGGTATTCTAGTGCCCTGAACACATTGTTATGTTGAACTCATAGAAGCTTTGAATTTTAAAGGTAAAAATGCTATGTATCCTCATTATTCATGAGCCAATAAGGTCAAATGCAGCTTTACCATATGTAGAGTTTAGAAAATCTCAAGTGTATAAGGCTGTTAAGATTCAATAGATCCTGAGGAGAACAAATAAGGGCACAGCTGTTTACGTATAGCACCTCCTCAAATTCCTTATATTTTCCTAAATTATAATCTGTGGAAAGTTAACACAATAGAACAAAGAAAAAAGAAATTAACTAAAGGATTTAGGTTAAAGAAACGTAGGTACTTTACATTGTAAATTCATGCAGGTTTTTTTTAATATTTGAAAGGAAAACCCACCATGATATGTTTTACTAGTTTTGTACACCAAGGCTATTTGCTACATCTGGCAAGTTTAAAAAGATAACACCTGAAAGCCAAGTAATGGAAAAATTCCTTTTAAAACTTATCTTTAAACCGTGGTGATTGCATGGATTGTGCAAGACAAGGGGAGATTTTTTTAATTGAATTCCATTTTTTTTGCATCTTACCTTTATTATAAAAAATCTGCTCATTTGTATTTCAAGTTAAAACAGTGTTAGGCCTATGTCATAAAAAATACATTTCAGTTTGTAACCTAATGTAACACTTTCAACTGTTTTTTTTCCTTTGAAAATATATTTTTATTGCACAAGATAATATATAAGGGGCATAAAATTCCCCCTTGGTTTTTATTTAAAATATTTACAGTACTCCATAAATATGTCAACTACTTTAAAAGAGGTTAGTACTGAATGGATTGATTAACTAGCTAGCTGGATACATAATTAATATCTCAAGGTCCCTTTTTAAGCTTGAGTATAACAGTCAATGAAAAGTGATGTGGCTGCTTTGGGATGAGCAAAGCTTTTAAATGTTACCCTTCAACACACGCAGCAGTCTCTCTTTCTTCACAGAACTGTGTTCTCATCCATAATTTTAAGGGCCTTTGTAAATGGTGTAAGCAGCAGGACCTTTGGTTCAGCAGCGGTGATTTTTTACAGTTAAATGTGTAATTCTCCAAGCAGAAGGACAGAGCCTTTGGAGGCATCATTATTCTTCACCTATCTGTCAGAAACTACAGAGGATCTAGCTGGTTTGGTTGCAGTCCTTTTATCTTCAGTCTGATTTCTACAATTTTTCAAATAGATCCACAATGTATTCATCACACCATGAGCAGGCATTTCAGGCCGAGCATCACCAGCTATGTAAGTTCTGAGCTGAGTAAACTAATTTCCCCTGATTTCAAGTCATGTGAAGCAGTGAGTGGAAAGGTCACTCTCATTAGTGGGGAGAGATGCTGCTGCCCTGGTGGCCAACTGGCTTTGCACTCTTTTAGTTATTGATCTGGGAACATACAGAAGCAGGCAATGGCTGTAGGGTAAAGCTCAGCTCTCTCTTCTCAAGGCTTTCCTAGCAAAGGTACCAAAGGTTTCCTTCTGCATCCTGGATCTATGCTTCAGGTAATTAATGTTAAGTGAGTAAAATAACTAAAACCAAAACATTCAGATTATTAATTCTTCTTTGAAAAAAATCTTTCAGGACAAATCCAGGGAAAATTTTCTTGGCATTAAAAAAACCCATCAGGGTAAGGTGATGGGGTTTCAGAAAAAGTTTTCAGAAAACAAAATCCTTCTGCAACTAAAGCATATGAAAATGTTTCATTTCCAGCATATCCTTGTGTTGTCCCCATTCCTGACCTTGAATGGCTGATCCAGAGCTAATGTGGGATTGGGATCATAATGTCAGTGAAACTACAGTGGGAGTAAACACCATTTCTTGTAGAGGGGTCATGCTCCTCCCTGGGATCTTGCCAGTGAAAATGATTGAGGTAAATTAAAAAAAAAAAAAAAAAAAAAAGAAGAACATCTTCAGCTTCTAAAGAAAAATCAGTTCATGACCGAAGCAAGATATAAAGCTTCATCAACTGTGAAAACAGAGGTGCACACTAATTGCATGGGGTTTTTG
This sequence comes from Sakesphorus luctuosus, assembly GCA_013396695.1. Classification (NCBI taxonomy): domain Eukaryota; kingdom Metazoa; phylum Chordata; class Aves; order Passeriformes; family Thamnophilidae; genus Sakesphorus; species Sakesphorus luctuosus. The sequence goes on along the minus strand of VWZD01002273.1, from coordinate 453,580 downwards.
TTAAAACAGCATAAAATTCTAAAATGTGTCTAGGTTGTTAAACAATTGAAAACACATGAGAGTGAGACAAGGAGAGAGAGGGAGAGATAAAGCAAGTGATACTGCTTTGGGGGGAATATTTGGAAAATTTTTGAGTTAATTTTCTCAGATCACCTGGTCAGACAGCCTGAATACTACATTTCAGTATGGACACTCAGATTCAACTGCTTTCTCCTATTAAGTTGAAGAAAGATGACTGATTCTCCTGCAAAGGAAGGAAAGGCTAAAAGACCATTGTGTGGGAAACTCTACCCTTCCTGCGTAAGTTTCTCACAGGCCTGTTGACTGTCAGAGTTCACGGCAGAATGCAAGGAGAAGATCCTAGCTGGAGAAAAGTTTCTCTCCCTGGTAGCACATGAGTCTGTACAGGTGGTAATCCTCCATGTCCATTCTGGGGCAGACAGTCTTGTTTGAAGGCAGTCTTGGAAAAAAATGTCCTGCTCTTAATCCAGACTGTCAGGTTAGGCTCCTGCATGACAAAACACATGGTGAATTGGTCTGTGCCCAATGTACACTCTGATGGCAAGAGCCACTTAAAATAAAATAATATGGCAAGTGTCCCAACCTTCAGAACATTCTATTGGATTCAAACCCACTCTAATTTGGGCAAAAGCACCCTCAGCAGGAAGCTGGGTATATATACAAGAAGTAGAAGCAACAGCTGCATGAGAATTGACCTAAGACTCCTTGCTCCCATACGATGTTGGGCCATACTCACCATGTTATAAGGTCAAACCAGTTTTGCTCATTCTTTGCTGATGGAGGAATAAGTGCTTGCAAGTTATCATGGCATGTATATAGGAGCAAACTGAAAGGGAAATAGAAGGAAGCCATTGAAAGAAAAATCTTAAAAATACTGTAGTTAGTCTCTGAAAGAAATTACTAGTATTATTCATGTATTAATACTTTTAATTATTTCTATTTTTTAAGAAGTCTATAATTTCTTTAGCCTTTTCTTCTGTCATTTATTTATTACTTTTCTAATCTTTTATTTTCAACATTGTTTACAGTTGTAATAGGACAGTTTGTAGTGGGTTAGTTCAAAATAGATAAGTCACTTTTTTTCTTAAAGATTTCCTTTCATTTATTAGTGAGCCAAATAGTGATTTGCACAGAAACTTTCCAATATAGGTGCCTTGAGCTGATTAGCACTTTATTCTGCTGTCATACAGTGGCAAGGTTGCCTGTTATAAAGAAGAAAGTCCATTCATTCTTTTCCTGTCTGGATTTCACATAAAAAGAGTAATTTTTTTCTACAGGGAAACTTTATAAAATGTTTTTCTTCTGAGAACTGATGATTGCTTTTTAAAGTATTTCTCAAAAGGGCTATTCTTTTTAAAGGGAAACCAATGACACAGTTCTGTGAATGAAAGAATGAGCTCTCCAAAATGATTGATGGTGCTGTCTTGCTTCTCGTGATTGATTAGTACTTTGGTTCTGAAACTTTGGCCCACAGACCATCTGTGTCCTGGAGAGAACTTGCTACAAGAGTCTTTAGAGAAGAGACAGATACCATGATGATAGTTTCTCTGCTTCATTCCTGCTGTTAAATCATTTTAAAAGCAGTTAAATATTCATGAATCATTTTACTAATCGGACTTCTTCTAGGAAAGCAATGCTAAGTGGGGAAATTATTTTTGCTTCCGAAGAAGTTCCCCTTTTTAATATATGTAAATAATAAATAATAACTTATTTACAAAGCCCCATTGGCATGAGTGAAGTGCTTGGGGTACTATACAACATCATCAAAACAGAATCAAAACAGAAAGAACAAAAGTTCACCCTCATTAGAGTCTAGCCAAGCACAAGTAAAATTTCACATAAGAAAACAGGGTCTGCTTCTCTAATCCTAAAGTCTCAAAATGATGCTGGAGTTTGAAACACATCAACATTAGCCTCAAAGCATGTGCAAATAAGGGTAAAGCCCCTTTGTTCTTCCACAAACTTATTTTCATTTCACATATCCTCATATGTTATCCACCTTTTTCAAACCTTATATATAAACCACAACCTGTAAGGTATTCTGCATTGCTGAGGCTCTGCATGGTGCCCCATATAGCCTTCCCCAAGTAAAATGTCACAAAAACAGATGTTACTGGACCTGTGCAGTAAATATTTCAAAATGTGACCCACTATATACTGGGGGAAATTGGCCTTTCTCACCCTTGCAAATGAGAGCTGTGAGGCCAGGTTCTCTACTTGTCAGCTCTGCGGACAGGAGAAATCATACTGGTATAAAGATCACTTTTACAGACAGAACAATATGAATTTCAGTACCATCTGTCACAAACCTGGGGTAAACAGATCTGTAAATTAATATATGGACATGTATATATTTAATCACTCAAATATACTTATGAGAGTAATTTTTGAAGTTCCATCTGATTCATACTGCATGGAAACATCAGGGCTTTTTTCTGCTCTATCACTATGGTTATTTTTTTTTCTGCTCTATCACTAGGTGCCATGTCCACAATGCAGATTTTCAGATATATAAGCTGGCTGTAAAAAACAAACAAATTTCTACTCGTTCTCTGCTAGATACATGCCAAACTGTCACTTTTTATAAACAGGTTAAATAGGTTACTGGAGATAAATACAGGAAGAAAAAAATAACTGAAAATACATAGTGAAAATTAGGCTGTCATTAGCAGCAGTTCTTTCTGAGAAGGCTCAGATTTTAAACTGTAGAAATGAGGCAAACAGACTAAAGCTGTTGGTTTGATACTTTAATACAGTATCTCTTTAATTTGAGATTATGAAGTTCATAAGGAATAAATCCCAAATATTTTTTAATTCTTTAACAGTCTTCAAAAATGTCACAGTTTAATTTGCAGAATTCACTCTCATGAGTCTGATTTTAGAAATACACCAATGTATAGATGATTTGAGAGTGAAAAGAGTTGAACCTGAATTTGGATTTGTATCTCAAGGTGCAACATTTTCTCTAAGCAATAAGTTTCAAGGAAGCTCAGCTGGAACTGAGGACAAGTATTAATGGTGGAAGTTCAAAGGCATGAGTGGGAGCAGCAAGGCTGGATAAGCACGTGATTCACTAATGTGCAGTGAGACTGATGAGGGGATTCATGCTCCTGTCCCTCTGTACTTTGAGAACATCTATCCCAATATATCATCTGACTAATTAAACAGTTTCACTCAGAGGAGTCCACATTGGATTGAACTTCAGTACAGAGGCCAGATCTAGTGCCCATTAAAATCCCCTGAGAAAGCATTGCAGAAGGATTTTGGCTTTCATACTATGGCCCTCACTGTTACAGCATACATATCACACTTAGTCTCAGCTAAATACATGCAGGAGACAGAGACTCGAGGCAGGAGTATGCTGTTTTCCTTTTTCACCTTCCTGAATTTAATTTTCTTTTGCAAGAAAAGTGTTGCTGAACATTTCACAGAGTTCTTCTTTTTGAAAAAAAGAAAAAAAGAGAAAGCCTTGCAAAGAACAGCTTTATCACTAAGATATGTGGTTGGCATTTTGACGATGAAGTTCTGGCCTATACAAAAAGAATTTTCTTAAATTGCCTGTTAGCTTATATAACTGCTTCCCAAAAGCAGCAGAAGAAAATGTGATATCAACAGAATTCATTTGTAAGTAAAAAATACACCAGGTAAGAAAAGTTAGTCAACAACAGCCTAAAACGTATGGTTTAATATTTCTTTCTCCTAAGTGCTGCCTTTGTTGTCATCTATTGCATATAATGTTCTCCACTCAAAAAAACCCAACCCAAAACAAAACAAAAAAACAAACAGAAAAAGGCATTTGTTTACTTTGTTGTAATTAATAATACCAACATGACACAAAACATTACAAACTCAATTACTAATCAACCTTATTTTTTTGCCCGTGCTTGTTTTTAACTTTTCAGGATCCCTTTGTTGGAGTAAAAATTGTTTGTCATTAACCTCTGACAACTTTGAAAATTGTCTTTGGATTAACACAAAACAAATTTTTTATGTCCAATCATCTACCATGAGTTGAAATCTAGGAAGCCAAAGTCTGTAGTTTACATAGAATATATTTAAACAAAGACCTAGGGGATCCACGCTGTATTGTACAATCTTTGACTTTCTCTTGTGTGAAAAGAGTTTGAGCAAGTCTGGTTCATCGCACAAGGCTATTCAGTTTTGTTAGTCTCTTGAATTAGTTTCTAAGTCAGCAAAACACCGAGAACATTAGAAAAACAAGACAAAACAGAACAAAACAGCAATGACTAAAAAAGAACCCAAACGAACAAACTCAACCTTAAACCCTAAAAAACCTACATTCTTGTTATGCAAGTCTTCCTGCTTACATACTTCTAGTTAGAACACCACTTTTGAAGAACAGAAATGGGCTTGCTCAAAGTTAATATATGAAAAAGAGGAAACAAGGCTAATGATTGTTTTACTCAATGGAAAACTCTCCAAGTTGTATTGTTTCAGCTCCTCTAAATATCCTAATAGGATTTTCATGCTGCGTTGGAATATTCTGCAGGACCAACTCAGTCTGTTTTATATGTAATTCATTCTCCCTTCCCACCTTCGTTTATGCTTGGTCATTTCTTGTGTACAAACACTATACAGAGTTTACAAAAGCATCTGGTAATTGCCTGAGTGAATCAAACAGTTGTAAAACCTGCATCATGACAAAACTCAAGGCAATACTGAATTTTTCCCTGCTCACGATCCTTTTTAAAGCTGACATGTAAGTCACAGGCAGCCAGGATGTAGCAGACAAATGTAAAACCATTTTTTTCCTTTTAACTGTATTATTGAAATCAATAAAACATATGGATAAACAAAAGAAAAGATAAGTGCTTCCCACTTCCATAGCAGTATCAGGCTACAGCCATATGTTTATTTTTAAAAAATTAAATAATTCTATCTGACTACTTTGTTTATAAGTGCATATTTTGACTTTTCTAAATTTAATACAATTCAGGAAAACCCAGGGAGATTACTTAGATAGCTTCCACTTGAAGCACACTAGATCCAACAAAGTATCACAGAAAGGCAAAAGCTGGGAAGTGATCTTCCTGTGGACTGCCGTGGCAGAGTCCCTTGCATCTTCACCTTCATCAATACCTGCCCCATACTCAACCAGATGTATATCTACCATCAATGAACAAACAGGAGACATAGGGATAGATCTGAAAGTCCTGCCTCCCATTCAAAGTTAAATCATTTGCACCCAGATGGGACACAGACTTTTCAGTTCTCTGAGGCCAGACATCAAACTAGGCAGAACAGATTTTTTTAAAAAATAATAATTTCCCTAGGCATAATGATACTTGTCTTTTGAAGCTTCAGCCAGGGCTATGTTATTTCCTAAGGAAGAGGAGTTTCAAAGTCTGCAGCTCCCACTTTAAGATGAATCCATCATCATCAATACTTAGTATTAAATATCTCAGTTACCTTGCAGTTAAAAGTTTGAATGCTGTTTCCAGCTAATACTGAACCGAAAGTTGGTACTGCTTCAAAGGAGCTGCCAGACACCAGCCTGGATTCAGTTGTTTTCAGATATAATGTCTTTGTCTCCTGAGGTGGGATCCTACATAAAGAGTTTATGAGATGTTCAGGATTAAAACTATGGAGGATTCAAACAGATCAGTGCTAAAATCAAACTTATTTTAAAAGGAGTCCTTACCTGTTCTACTTCAAGCATGAAGCAAATTATAAAACTGGGGTGTCATTTAGCATCTCTGTGCCTTTGTGCCACAGTGGATGGCAGCCAAAATATTCATGCACTGTGATACAGCACAGATTGTGCAGCCTCTCCTTGCCAGGCTTTGGGGATACTTCTCAAGGTGACTGCCCTCATCCATAAATCTGGGGTTTTCACAATCAGGATCCTGGAATGAAATCCAACATGTTACTGTCAGTGCAATATATTAAAATGCCGATGCTGCAGAAAGAAATAAGGGTAGAAGGTTCTGGATTCACGGACTCATTCAAAAGCAATATAAAATCAGTAGGGAAAATGACTATGTGGTATTGAAGCGCAGTGGTGCCCATACTGAGAAAAGAGAGCAACTGTTTCTTTGTGCTGATTTAGAGGGAGGCTGCCAAGGCACATCCAGTAAATTACTATTGTTCAGAGTCATCTTAACAAGGTTCTCTAAAAGCTGAGTTTGATATACAGAAGAAACACTCAACTGATTGTTATATAATAATAATTGACTGCAGAGGAATGGACTTTATATAGAAGCTGGGACTGTATTTTGAGTTAGGAAAAGCTTTTTATTCTGTGCATTGAAGCCTTGGGCTTTATTCTGTTGGAATTTACTTTTCTAAATGGCTCAGAATGCTACCTTGCTGCCTGTTCTGGGGCCAGGCAATGGGCAGTCGTGCTGCAGAAAGACAAAACAGCTCCAAAGTTTTCTAAGAAACATGACTGGAAGGAGGAGTAGAAGCAGAGCCTACTCAAAAGCCATGTTTGCAAGTAGCTAAAATTAATCTGAAGAGGGATGTTGTGCCTGTGAAAGAAAGGAGGGAGCATGTGCAAAACAGCTGAAACAGTTATGTTTTTGTGCTTTGTAGTTAACTTGATATTAAAATCACACAGATATATTTTTAGCTCTTAGAAAATCCAAAAAAAATGCACCAGTCAGCTGCTGTATCTTCTGTCTTGAGTCAACACTTGGATTTTTTCAGTTTGATGTTTAAACAACAAAATATTGAGCTTCCTATTTTTCATTTTCCCTTTTCCTTTCCTTTTGACTTTCCCTTTTCTCATTCCTTGTCCTTGTCCTTTCTCAGCTTTCTGCAGCCTGCATTTTTTAAGAGAAGGAGCTGCCCCCAAATAATTTCTTAGTTCATAGGTGTTGTAGTTTGGAATTAAAATGTAGATTCTCTTCCTGCCACTAACTGCCCATGCAATCAGTTAACAAAAGAAGTAGTTAACTTCTACCAGCTTCTTCTTGATCGTTTGGGTGGGGGGGCAGACTGTCTCTCTTGTTTTTGGGGACATTCCATTTTTAGCTCAGCTTAACGCAGAAGCAGTGTGTGTGTGCTGTTGTGGAAGAGAAGCTGTTTTTCTCCTGCTCCTGACTGCTGCTGCTGCTGCTTTTTGGCGAGCTGGTTCCTTTTTTCCTTGCCATGACTGTTCTGGTTAGGCGTTTGGGGACCTGGTTGCAGCTCCGGCCTCACCGCCGCCTACAGTGTTGCAGCCTGCCCGCCCCCACTGCAGAGGCGACACGGGAGAGAGAAGGCACAGCTGCTTTCTGGGACATGCTGAGGTTCTCTACTCCCAGCTTTCCTTCTTCATTTGGGACAAGGGACACAGAGGAAGAGACAGAATTCATCTGAGTGCTCACCGCTCGTCTGTCTTGCTGGAGAGGGACTGGGAACTCACCTCGCAGCCAGCCAGGCTATGACACTGACACTGTTCATAAGTATAACTTTTCTCCAGGAGGAAACCTGCCAGTGTGGGAGTTGTTCTCTTTTGTTGTTTGTTTTTTTTTTCCTTGTGGTGTTGGGGAAGCAGTTTGCTCTGGTCTGTTTACAGTTATATCTATACCTACATATATATATATATGTATATATATGTATATATATCTCAATCAGTTAAGAACAGTTATCCTTCTTATATCTATTTTCTGATTAAAGTTCCTTTTCTTAAATTTGATAAAGAGTGGTGTGATTGTTGTGGAGGAATCCCCTCCTTCGCTTGTGGGTAAACATTTTGGTTTTTCCCCTCAAACTAAGACAATAGGTGCCTGAGATCACTATGTATCTGATGCACCTGATTACCTGTCTGAAAGCTGAGTTGGATTTGCCTCCTGCAGACAAGTATTTCCCACAGAAGGAAAAAAAAGACAGTTGGAGGGGAGGTCATGAATAGAATTTTAATTTTGTTTGCCTTCTTCCACCCACACTGAGGACATCTCAGTCCTAACATCTACATCCTTTTGAGGATGCAGTAATTTATTTGCACCTTGATGACAAGGTGAAAAGAGAGGAAACATGACTGATTTGTGTGTTGTACACATTCTCTGCTCCTTACTGGCCTATTCTAAATAATATAAAATTAGTCAATTTATTTGGAGTAGAGCATAGATCACAAGAGGTTGTTGAAGATGGTGTCACACATCCAGATTTCTGGGACATAGTGTCATCAAGGTCCATTCTGCATTGTTACCACAATCAAACACTGCCATGGGTTGACATTGAGGAAATTAAAGAAAGAATTTCCTTCATTGGAACTGATGAGCACTGCTTAGAAAAACATCTGCAAGGAATGCTGAGCAGAATGCAGGTGATATATCCTATTTCCTCCTGGATGACAGAATTTCAGTCTTTGTAGGACATTCTACCATGTCACTGCCTAGATAATTGATGTACAGCTAGAATTTTCATCCATTTAGTTGCATGAGGGCTGAGTTCAGGATGCAGGACATTTCTGATATTTCTCACACCTGAGAGTTAGAAGCCTTGTTCCATCTCAGGCTGTCATATACTGAGGACATTCAGCACATTCTCCAAATTAAAGAGACTTTTGCAAATACTGCTTTTCCTCCTGGGGACAGAGAGGGGAAGAAGTGGAGAGCATTCAAATGGTTGTGATCTGGCTAAAATTTATAATCTTTCCTCCATTTTTCAGTCTGCCAGAGCCAGCCAGCAGTATGTGTCTGGAACAACATGTCCAGAAAGAATTGCTGACCTCAGCAAAAAATAGCAAGTTCATTAAGGCACACAAGCCTTCCTTTTCTGGGACAGTACAATGTACCGCTGACTCATACAGGCTGCACAATCTAATCCTAAATTATTCAGAATGACCCAGATTCTGCCCCTCTGGCTTCTGCTGATTAACATCTTACTCGGCAAGCAGTTTAGTCTAGCTTCAATGGGACTGCATCTGCAAATTAATTTTCAGTATAAGGAGGAGAGAATCATGCCTTGTAACTCTAACCATGGTTCTGATAGATCCAGATAGAAATTATAACATGCAGCAGAAGGATGAAAATAAACTTGCTCTGGGTTCAGACTGGTCTGGTAAAAGAAGAAAAAAGAGAATGAATTCACAATCGTCACTTACATAAATAGCACATGTTCTGACAACTTTTGTGTGCTTATATTTTCTGAATTAGCATGCTTCCAAAGTGCCACTTTTTTCAGAACATAAATGACGGCATTGACAAAAAAAAAGTAACACAGGCTGTTACTATACATATATATATATATATATGTTTATAATCTTTAAGATTTTTAAGCAAAAAATTGTTGAATTCATCTGGTAATTCTTAACTGAAGCACACTTCCTTGGTCCTGGCTCTAGGAGATAACTGCTTCAGTAACAGTACAAGACACAAATTGCTTATTGGGGCTCAAAACGTTGTGACCCACAGTACTAGTGGTGTACTCCAGAGGTAGGAAATGGGTCCAGTACTGCAAGATCTTAATTTATGACCTAGTCAGTGACACAGAGTAAACCTTCAACAAGTTTTCAGACAACAGAAAACTGGAAAAGTGGCTGATACACCAGGGGGTCATGCTGCCATACAGAGGAACCTCAACAGGCTGGAGAAGTGAGCTGAGAGGAATCTCATGCCTTTCAATGAGGGCAAGTGCAAAGCCCTGCCCCTGTGGAGGATCACCCTCAGCACCAGCACAGGCTGAGGGCCACCACTGTGGAGAGCAAATTGACAGAGAAGGCCCTGGGAGTCCTGGTAGACATCAGGCTGGACATGAATCAGCAGACTGCTTTGCCACTAAGAAGGTGAGTGGTACCCTGAGCTGCATTAGGCAAAGGAATGCCAGCAGGCGGAGGGATGTAATCCTTCTCCTTTTTCAATGCTGTATAGTGTGCAAGAGAGACAGAGGAAATATTGGAAAAGAGGCCAGTGAACTGCACAAAAATTTTTAAGGGACTACCATATTATTCATACAAGGAGGGAGTAAGAGAACTGGGGCTGGTAAGCCTGGAGAAGAAAAGGCACAGAGGGTCTTATCAGCATACATAAACTTCAGATGGAAGGGAATGAGGAGGAGTGAGAAAGACTTCTTGTGAGTGCTCATTGATAGGACAGCAGGCAATGAACAAAACTGACATACAGGATATAGTACTGAAACACATGAAAAAACCAGTTTTACTGTGGGGATGGTCAAACACTGGCACAGGTTACCCAGAGAGGATGTGGAGTCTTTATACTTGGAGATATCCAAAACTAAGTGGACATGGTCCTGAACAACATGCTACAAATGACCTTGCTTGCAAAGAGAGGTTGCACTAGACAATTTTCCAAGGGCCCTTCCAACTTCAGCTGTTCTGTGATCACGTGATACTTTTTACACTACATCAGAAATACTGCAGCTCTATTCTTTCAGATGATTTGTGTTTGCATTTCCAACATGTCTTCAAATAATGGACGCATTTTTTTGCTTATATCAATAATTTTGCTCAAGCTAATAATTCACTAGAATTAGGATTTGAAAAACTTTAACCATATTTACGCTTTTGTGATTAAGAATCAAGATGCCACCTTCTGTGCAGGACAGCACTGAAAGACTCACACCTGGAAAGGCCTCAGCAAGGTGGATTTAAACAAGCTCTTTCCCTAGTAAGACCATCACAGCAACTCACAAAGTGAAGTGATATAGCTGATAGATGTCTGTCCAGGATTTTCAAAGATGTTCACGAGACTGACATCACCCTTATTCTGCTCTTTTTAACAAGACCCTAAACAAACAAGACTATAAAGCCCAAAGCAAACATTGTAGGTATCTTGATTGCAGACTCTTGAAAATGAACAGGACTGAGAACCGCAGCTGCATAATGTTGAAGCATGAGGTACAGGAGGTGGCACAAGCCCACTTACGGCACCTAGCTAATTTCCCAAACATCTAAAACATTTGAAAATGTCATGATCTATTTAAAAAAGTGAAAGGCTGGGAAGGACAAGCATAAGCAAAATATTTATAAAATTAGGACAAGACAAGCATAAGTAAAATTCGCAAAAAGTCTTGGTAAAGCTCTTTACAACTCATCCAGAGTTTCCCTCCTCCACGGAAGTCAAGACAAGAACATTACAGATTACTGTTCTATTCAACTAAACCAAATGGGATTCACCCATTATCACAATTCCAACTACCTAAACTACATTTGTCTCTTCTCTCGAATCCCTCTTTCTCTGACATTATTGCAAGAGTCATTGTAATGGGTAGGCTTGTTATGAAGAACTCAATATTAATGAAAAAAACCCAAAAATTGCTGTTCTTGTATCCCTCTTGTTGTTGTTGAGGAATAGAATTATACTCTAAATTAATTCTGATTTTATGACATTTTGCATGCATATAGATTTTCATGTGAACTCAGGGGAGCATACTTTATTTGAGTTCTGTATCCCTTATACTTTTTAATTAATTTTGCTTTGTAATTCAGAGTAAGTTTCTAATAGATTCATGGAACAATATGGGGTCACTTGGGGGTGATTTTAATACCTGCAATTCCCACGGTTATTAATCAAAGACTTTTTAGCCTTTTAGATAAATTATCTGCCTTCTGTTTAGAAGATTGAGATTAAGCATGTGAGAGAAATTGTTTCTACTGACAAAAGGAAAAAAAGTCAAGCAAAACCAAAACACGACATTTTGGATAACTCAGAAAACTACAGAATATGTTGCAGATTTTCAATTTTGTTTCAACTAGCTTCATGACAATAATTTGTGATTGAAATAACAATGACTCTCAAATGGGGTGGTTTTGGTTTACTGAATAAATATCAGAAGGTATCAGAACCAGTGCAACGTTTTTTAATTGATGATTTACAGTTTACAGGTGATGGATTTCTTTTAAAAAAATCACTACACTTTTTAAACACCTAAGGAAAAAAAAAAAGGTTCATTTAGCAAGCTTAGCTGGGAATGTAAATGAATTTGCATACTATACCCTTAGACAGAGGTGGTTACATTTTCATCCACTGAGTGCTGAATCATACTGAGACCTTTTCTGTGTAATTGATTTGATTCCTCTTGATTTCATGGGGTTCAATAATTAGAAGAATCCTGATAGATTCACTGTTCACTAAAGAAACAAAGATCTTGGTTTTCCATACTTTTTCCACTTGATCTAGAATAGTGTAACTGTACAGTAAGGTCCTTGAGGGATACTAAAGACAAAAGAACATGCACCTGAATTTATGCACTTACAATTTTTCTATATATGCAAATATATATATATATATCCTAGTATCAAATTTCACAGTTCTGCTTATCACTCAACAATGGTTAATCAGATATCAAGAAGTCTCAACAAATTAAAGACTTTAAAGTAACTGTGGACTTGACATCAACTTTACAGATGCAGTCATCCTCAAGCTGCGTGGAGATTCAGTGCTTGTCTGTAGCTCACTTCTATCACTCTTTCAAAAAGAAATTAAATTTCACAAAAGCATTTTAAGTATCCATAATAGCTCTATTATTAGAATGCTAAGTATTTCACAGGTTCTTTTCACCTGAAGAAGGACCTAATTTATGAGTTTGCTAACCTGATAACAGCTGACCCCAGAGGACAGCAGTGTGAGCTAATCAGGTTACTCAGGGTGCTGTTGGCTGCTCAAAATCTTGTGGAAGATGGTCACACGACCTGGACAGTGCTTTTCTAAATCTGAGGCTGTTACCCGTTCTGCATCCTTTCTTGATTCTTAGCCACCAACCACACATCAATTCAGAAGTAGCAAGGAAAGGGGAAGACAAAGCAGCAAGTCAGAAAAAATTATCAGAAAGAAATAAAGAAATCTAAGTGGGTAAACAAACCATAAAACATCTTCCACATATGTGGCCAAAACAAACCTAAGAAAAAATTTTCACTTCCATGACTCAGAAGCAATTTTCTTGGAAGAGAAAATACCTTGATGAAACCCATAGAGAAAGTGAGAGAAAAAAAGACATGAGATGAACAAAACTATCCTTGAAGACAATTCTACACAGTGATGTACAATGTTCTCCATAACATTTCTTTCCTCTGGATAGCATTGCACATTGCTGTGTAAGGGTGTATTTCATGAATAGGAAAACATCATCAGAAAAATACATTTATATATACTGTAGGGCATACAGTGCATACGTCATCATTGTGATATTATGTCTTTTCTTCCTAAGAGTTCTCTTCAGAGGCCTCAATATTTTTACTGCTAACAAAGCAAGATCAGTTTAAGTACAAATTTTCTTCATGTAATGTAGACTATGTAGCACACATTTTGCATGTTCATGGAAGGAAATTGCCAAAATACGTGTTATATATATATGTATTTATCGATGCTGTGAAAACAGAAGAAAAGACACACAGGGTGCAAGAACATATATCCCTCATCAGGTCTTACTAAGGTGTAAGAATGTTACTCGTATTCAATACTCAGGTTTAGCATTTTACAGAGCATTCTGAAAGTGAAGGAATTATTCAAAAAAATCACAAAATATGCTGAGATGGAAGGGACCCACAGGGACCCTCGAGTCCAACTCTTAGCCCTGAACAGGACACCTCCAAGAGCCACACCACGTGCCATTTTCCTCTGGTGAAATAATTTTTCATGATTCACTTACTACGATCCTTTCATGAACTTGTGGGCAACTTTATGACATTAAACATGTCAGGAGCATATTTGTCTAGTAACTGGAATACTAAAATGGTTATTGGGAACATCATTCAGATTTTCTGTAATTCAACCATCAGCTTTGTTCAGAACCACAAGTAGCCAAGTGGTTTAGTCTCAAATGTGAAAGAGAGGGAGGCATTGTGAGTCAGACCAGATAGCTGTTGACCTTAAGGCAATATAGAAATGGTCAGGGAAAAACTATTCTCAGCTGTGCTTCTTCCAGATGCTGCTCCAGAAACTCACCTAGCCCTGGTAGTGGAAAAAGTTTTCTTTGGAATATCAAAGAAGTTTTATCTTTAAAATAATAAGTAATATATTTGCTTCTGATAATAGACATTTTTAAATTTTTTTAAAGATAAAAAAGTGGATGACCAAAGGAAAAACAATGGATTTTGTTTTCTTCAGTCATAGCACTCCACAGTTTGAGTGTTATGAGAACATCATCTCTTCTAAAATCACATACTGCTAAGAATTATTATCACATTCCAGAGCTGACCATTGGAACAACACTGTAAAGAAAAGGGACTTATGCTTAAGCTAAAATGCATGCTTTCATTTTGAAACAACTTTGCAATTTGAAGGTTCTCATTCTGTACTATATGTAATATGTTATGATATGAAATTTTCAAAAGCTGCAACAGGACTCTGAGACAACCTGAAATTATCACTATTATTTTAATTTTTGTTTGAAAGAATTAGGTGTCTATTGAATTTATTCCAGGTAAAAGAAACCAGACTTCTAAATCCTCTGTAAAATGGACTTGTCACTCTCTATCAAAACAAATTTTGTGTCTGATTCAAGGCTTGAGTCAAGACTTTTGAAAATAGTGGAAGCTGTTTGACTTGGCATACTCTGGATTACACCCACAAAGGCTAAATTTATAGGCTGTGAGATAAAGTTATATAAAGGAGCCAGCTCTCTGCAGTTTTATATCTCGACCAGCTCTAGTGCTTCGCTCTTATAATGGTCTATTCATGACCTAACAGATAAACTGAAAGGAACATAATCAGAAAATCACAGCTAAATCACAGACATAAAAAGTAATCACTTCCTCAGTTATTTTCACACACACATACAAAAAAAAAAAAAAAAAAAAAAAAAAGAGGAAAATTTAAATATTTCTGTTTTCTTCTGAATCCACTGAAAGTATTTATCAAATGTTAACTTTAAAGGTGGTAAGGAGATCTGCAAAGTCTTTTTTACAGTTTTGTAGTTTTATGAGGTTTATCTTACTTTTCAGCAGTAGCTCTAATATTACCAAGATATATTATTATTCCTGAGAGTGTAGCTATGTTGTGTTATATCCTTTTGAGTGAGTCTAATAACCTTTATAGCACATTTTTAAAGTATTGATGCCTAAGGATGATACAATATATGCTGCTGACTGGGAAATTATCATTGTATTTAATTACACCATACTGTGTGGAATGGAGAACATATTGCACAAAGTCACTTTGACTGACTCTTACATACTTTCTGCTGGTGTTATTAAACACTGTGCTAATATAGTTATCTTTGTGTTAAATGGCAGTGAAGGAGTGCAACACTAAAGGTGTTGTATATTTAGAGGTTCACAACTGTGTAGTTTGCTTTCCTGGTTATGCAACAGCTCTCATTCAGATAGACTATACAGTCTTGCAAAAATCATATATACCCTACAGAATTTGATATTTGGTAATGAAAGCCAAGTCTGTTAGCAGAACTGAGAATGCTAGTATTTTGTATTCCCCAAAATGTGTTCATTTCACTTCATGAAAGCCTTATTAAGTGGCATCAGATGAGAATCTGGCTTTGTGTGCACTGTCCCCTGGGAATGTCATGTGTTTGTTACATGAAACCCATAAATCACTTTGATGTTATCTGGACCTGTATTATCATAGGAACACTATAGGCTGGTAAAATATGCTTCTAAATCATGTAGAATACATTTATTGCTTCTTGGCTTTAAGTCAGATATTAAGACTGCACCCCATTCTGCCCTGAAACACATATTATGTACAGCATGGGAGCATATGCAGCTGGAAGCAGCCCATTATCCGTACTTGGATTACTCTTCCATTATATCTTTACACAGCTTTACTGACAACTTTTCCTATTTCTTTTTGAAAATATAAACAAAAGACAGGCAGCACTTGCCATGTATTCACCCTTCAATATTTGAGGATTATATTGATTTGAGAACATAAATGAATAATGAGAAATACAGCAGTGCAGTATAGGAAGACTGAAACTTTTAAGTGCCTGGACAAATGGAAAATTCAGTTCACTGATGATAAGAGCAAAATTATGGGTTTTAAACAAACAAGTATAGGGAAGGAAATATTTTCCAACTGGTAAGTAACTGAGCCATCTTGGACACAAGAAAAAATTGTACATTGTTGAAAAATAATATTTTTGAAGCCCCAAACTCAGAGTTCAGGCACAATGAGTTCAACCAAGACGTGTATGTGCATTCTCACATGTCACAAATCAAAGCTAAAATCACAACTATGTAAGGCAGTGAACCAGATGTAGAGAGTATGGCATCGTACTACACACAGTCTTCCAGGAAAGAGGGCAAAGAATCTGAAGTCTGGGTATGTCATAATCATAATATGCACACACACTGGAATGCAAAATTAGACTGCAACAAGATGGAAAATAATTATCAGAGAAAAGAGTATAGACTAATTGCGCTGAGAAGGAACAAAAATAGGAATCCTTAATCACACCATTAGGTACCAAGTAGGTTGAAAACAAAAGCCTTGGTATGAAAATTCACTTCAGGAATTATTTTTCCTTTTAAAAAACTCCCTGAAGCATGAAGCACTGCTGAACTTAAGTGGCTACATGATATTCTAAACAAAGGAGACACAGGGAACTGCATGGGAACAGAAAAAGTCAGGAGCAGAAAACAAAGAAATGGAAAACAAGGAATAACTGTAATAATATTTTAACACTTATAGGCAGCAGCAGAAACTGGGCAGAGATGAACCAGACAGTGAGCATATGTAGAGCAAAAGACAGACTTTTAGCCAAAGGCATACAATCTGAATCCTGCTGTAAATTTCTAAACAAGAGACTTTATGTGCAAAGTGCATTGTGTCCTTAGTAGAATCAGAAGTTTCTGCTAAATGCTCACTGCTTTGAAAACTCAGCTATGGGAGTCAAAGTAAAAAGTTACACAAAGCACCAGATCTGCAGGTATGTCCATGTATCTGACTCTGAGTGTCTGGGTAGGAACACCTCATCATTTTCTGTGGGTCTGCCTGCACACTGAAAATCTAATTGGCAGTGCTGGTGCCTTTTGGTAGATCTCAGATCTCTAGTTCCGATTGCTGGTTTTGAAAATTGCTGTTCCTTACTTTATTTACAGGATGAGAACAACGTTTTTTTCACAGACATCTGCCCTCTAATGCATACTTAATAAAAATTTCTACCATAAAAAACCACATTTGATTCAGGGCAAGAGATAATTATCATGTTTAAATCAATTTTCAAACTATAGGAGAAATATCTTAAATCTTAGGAAAGTCCAGATGTAAGTCTTTTGCTTAACTCTTTTTGTTCATTAAGGAACAACTCAAAACTTTACGTAATTGTGGAAGCCAAATGTTTTAGGTTCTCAATTTCAGGTTAAAAAAATGTAGCTTAGATCTTGTCTTGATGCAGATCTCATCCAAACCCCATGAAAGACAATAGAAGACCTTCAAAGTCCTTTCTAAACAGGCAGGGTTGCTACACTTTGGGTCCAGCAGTTGAACTTTTCTCAGACAATTTTTGGCCTTCTGGTCACTAAGTAATTGCACTGAAATCTCGTACATATTTGTGATGTTTTTCTTTTTGAACTCTATGTTTTCCAAGACATTCTGAATTTATAAAGGAGAGTAGCAACTTACTTTTATTACACAGAATCTGTCTCTCAATACTTTAAAATATTTATCCTCTTTTCTTTACAACTTTATTTTACTTAGTTAGCCTGTAAAATATTTCTAATTCTGATTACAATAATGACAATTATTCTTGTGCTTCAACTTTTGCTGTACTCATTACCATTTACCTTCTCCTCCCCTCAAGCATTTTTTCATTTTATTAGAATTTTCTCCTTGAGGCAAAACATTCATATATCAAAACTCTGTAAGATTTACAAGTGTTGCACATATAATGTAATTTAATGTAACACAGCTTCTGGAATAAGACTGATCTTACTGTGAGCTGGGTTCTTTGTTTTGTTTTGGTTGTTTGTTTTGGGTTTTTTCTCTGTTTTTGGTGTTTGGTTGGGGTTTTTGTGTGTGTGTGTGTGGTTGGTTTTGTTTTGTTTTGTTTTGTTTGTTTGTTTGTTTGTTTTAACATAGAAGATTAAGCCTGCAAAGGCTCATTTTTCAGTGTGTATCCCAAACCATTAATTCAGGTTCTGCTCTGAATTTATTAGGCAGAATTTGTTATAGTCGCTATGCGTCTTCTTCTGTGAATTTCACCTTTTGTTGTTTATTCAGTTTCATAAAGAAAAATATCAGTGCTTTAGTTTCCAGAGAATAGATATTTGAATTAGAAGTAGGTTCCTGAAAAATATTTAATTTGCAGTAACTCTTCATTATTACTATTAATATAGCAGGTATCAAAAATGCCTTATTCTGTGTCAAAAGGCCTGTCCCACTGTCTTTTCATTATATATTCTGCTTTTATTTTTGTTCTATATTCATAGAGTCACAGAATGGGTTAGTTTGGAAGCGACCACAGTGGGTCATCAACTCCAGCCTCCCTGCTTGAGCAGAGTCATCCTAGAGCACATGGCACCAGAATGCATCCAGAGGGTTCTTGAATATCTCCAGAGAGGGAAACTCCACAACCTCCCTTGGCAATCTGTTTCAGTGCTCAGGGCACAGTAAAGAAGTTCTTCCTCATGTTCGGGTGGATCTTCCCATGCATCAGTTTCTGCCCATTGGCTTTTGTCCCATTGGCATCCTCTAAGCATTCCCCACTTTAGAGGCTTAGATATATTAATGAGGTCCCCTCCCAGTCATCTCATCTCGAGGCTGAACAGGCTCAAATCCCTCAGCCTTACCTCATGAGAGATGCTCCAGTGCCTTGATCAACTTGGTAGCTTCTGCTGGACCTGTTCCAGGAACTCCGTGTCTCTTATACTGAGGTGTCCAGAACTGGACACAGCACTCCAGATGTGGCCTCACCAGTGCTCAGTAGAGGGGCAGGATCCCCTCCTTTGACCTGCAGGTAATGCCCTTTCTAATGCATCCAGGGATACTATTGTCCTTATTGGCCACCAGGGCACACCACTGGCTCATGGACAGCTTGTTGTCCACCAGGACCCTCAGGTCCTTCTCCACAGAGCTTCTTTTCAGCGTGTTGGCTCCCAAACTGTACAAGTGCTGGGGATTATTCCTCCCCAGGTGCACAACCCTGCATTCATCCTTGTTGAATTTCAAAAAGTTCTTCTCTGCTCATCTCTCTAATTTGTTATTATCTGTTTGCTTAATTAATGGCTATTATAATAGTATTGTTATTAATATGCTTAATTATTTTTATTAATGTGCTTAATTAATGACTTTTAATTTACTTTACATGAAAACTACCTTCTCACTTACCTTTAAATATGTACAGTACCTACTTTTGGTTAACTCAGAGTTCGAAGTGTTCATGCAACTGCATATCATTAAGAGATGGGCAGATCAGGCACCCCTACATTGATCCTGTGACTAGTTTCAGTAAGAGACTATTGGAGCTAAACAAGAGTTAGTCAGTGGGAATTACAGAAGAGCAGCACTGGTTCTTCACACATGCAAGTTTGGCCCTCTTTTCCAGGACTTTTAGGATGTGTTCTCATTAATGTTGGTTATAAAGAGGAAAAATGTGAGCATGTTGAAATATGTAATGAAAGTATCAGTGTACTTTATGTGAGTTAGTAAATAGCTTTTGCGGGTGAGAAATTTCAATTATTACTTACCTGAGCCAAACAAACATAAACAAGGACTCAGTATTTCATTCCTAAGTCCTCAAGGTATGCAAAATGCTTCCTGCTTCCTCCTCCCACCAAAAAAAACCCAACCTGCTTTCCAGAACAGTCATTAAATTGCCTAATGCTATTCTGAAAAGAGGATATAATTAGGCAAAAAAAAATCTCTATTTCTCTGAAAAAAAGAAGTCAAAAAGTAAAGAGGATACACCCAGCATTTACAATGGGTTGTGTCATTTACCTGGTGTATCCTTATCTTCTCATGGAGAGAATTCACAACTGAAAAGATCTTCTATTGGAATGTCAGTATCGATGTCAGTTCATGGGATATGACTTCAGCAGAATTTCCTTGTAGTGTTGCAATAAATAGGCTGTGTTGATTTGGCGTGTTGTGCTTTGAATTTTCTGTTGTCTGAGTTAATTACAGGTTGGAAGCATAGCACAAAGTAATGCATGTGAATTACTGAATTAGCTGGAGTTTTATTCCTCTTGAGCCACAAAGATGGGATCTGGTTTTCTTTTCATATGGAGGGATCCTTCGAGGAATACTTACCACACGGTAAGCTGTAACTCCAGCTCTGCATGGAAAAGGACACATGTCTTGACAGTTTTAGAGACGGAGATCACCTTGTATCCCAAATGCTCTATTGGATCGTGGTCAGAGGGTTTATGCTGCAGATTTAGGCTGCTATGTGCAAAGTGAGACAGGAAGTTGCAAAATTTCAAAACTGAGAGATCAAGACTCATCCCATAAATAACTATGGTTTTTTATTCATGCTATATGGCAGCTTCCCAGTATGATGGTACAGTTGTTAAAGATACTGGTTTGTTCACGTATGAAAACAAGCTCTGTTACCACATAAGCACACAGGAATTTTTGCCTCAGCTTGTGCAGTACAGGCTGATGATCTGTAGGAGCTGTTGAGCTTAAAGATGAAGCTTAAAAACTGACCCTAATAGTAGTTTATAAAATTTAAAATAAAAAAAAAAGCAGTTTTTTGCATAACCCATAAAGCCAAGGCTGATAATTAGTGTGAGGAGTTACTTCACTATTCTTCATTCTTTAGAAAGCAATACTTTTGGGTTTGCCTTCATTACACAAAGTGATGATACATCAGTTTGGAATATGAAATATCTCTGTATCAACACATGTTGAACTTCAGAAATTTTTTTGTCTGAGTGACCAGTTATTTCCACCAGAAAGGAAAAAAAATATTTCTTTGAAGCTGTAGTAAGCTCTATATTGCTGAAAATGGAAAGAACACTTTGGCAACATATTTTTCCACAAATGTGAACAACTCTACATAAAAATGTCAGCACTTGGAACAAGTTAGGTATTGCAGTAAATGTAACCTTTTTTATTATGTATTTATTTTCATTTAGCACTTGCAGGTTCATTACCCTCTACAAACTTTCTCATAGCCCAAGAGTACCTCCCACCAAAGCTCTGCCCACAGACAAAATAAAAAATACTGTTTTTAGCTAAGACCCTCTACAAACAAAAGGAAATGAAAAAGACCTACAAATGAGATATGGTTACCTTTTGCTGTCAGTTATTCTTCCAACAATAGATTAAATCATGTTTATTCCTATCTTAATCTCTTTCTGGATCCTCTCTCATCCTTTTTTTGTTTGTGGTTTTGTTTCAGCTACCCAGAAAAAGCTTCTGAGAAAAGTTCTGTTTCTGTTAACTCTGCTCATAGCACCTACACCTCTCTTCTTATAAAGCATTAAACTCTGTAGTAGCCCTTTATTCTCATATTCCACAATTATCATTCCACAACTTCTGGGAGGCAACTTTTCAAAAACCGTGTCTGTGTTACCTCTGGAGCTGGTGCTTATAAACTGGGTCTTGGCCTTAAGCTTTATCCTATGAGTGCATCACTATTTACTCAAGGCAGTGCAGAATATGATCCCACCATTCATAGGCTTAATCATCTGACTTCCTCGTCTGTGTTGCTGTTTAATATAAAATATTCAAAAATTTGTGTGGAGTACAACTTCCTTATTTACAAACTACAGAAATAATTAAGACCTCCTTTTTACAATTTATTTACAGAACCCAGACTTTTAGATTCCATCTTCTGCATNTAAGAATGACTTAAATTTTTTGGAAAAAAATGTGATTTTTCCCTCACATAGTTGTCCAGTGAAACTTAATGGTCATCTCCTAACAGTACAGCAAGGATCTGTAACAGCTCTGGATTTATGTCCTTTTCTCTAACTCTGTTTTTAGATCCTGCCTTAATTTCTTCTGACCACTTTTATTCCTAAGTGCATCCTAATTATTTCTTCCATCCTTACATGCCAGAGTTATGATCTCAGAGTTTGCATTCTTGGTTTTATTCATTCTGATGTAATCAGTTAGCTCACATTCAAGATCTTGAAATTTTTCATAGTCAATGAAGAAACTGTTCATGAATGTAGATATTTCCCTTTTGGAATCCTTTTTTTTTTCTTGGACAAGGAAAATTTTACTTTTAAAATTTTGTCACCCTGTATGCAGTAGGGTTCAAAAAAAAAGCTTTTTCTCTGCCAAATCTTTCCAAATTTATTTCCAGGTACAATTTCTCTTTATTTTTCACTCTTGTCTTTGCCTTATACCACCTCTATGTTGTTAATGTTGGAATGCTAACACAAATTTAACAAGAAAATTCAATTAGCAGGAGATGTATTTATTGGTGAAAAAAATTATTCAGCTGGAAAGAAAGGAAAAATTATTTTGCTTGATTTCACCAGTTGAAAACCATATTGCAAATTATATATTATCTATTGTATCAAAATCTGATTTATACAGGATATATACAAGGTGAAAGCATTTTGTTGGTGCTACAAATTCCTCTTGAACCATGTGTTGTTTTTTTTTCTTTCCTACATGTGTTCATGAATAAAAATGAACCTACAAGCCAAACGCTATCGACTTTACAATTGCATGCCTTATCTTTATGCAGAATGGTCATATTTAAACTAACTTAAAAAATTTAACTAAATATGCTAGCAAGTAGGATTTCAGCCTGATCATGGACTCGTATTGTTGTAGAAATAAAAAATCAAAATAAAATCCATCTCACATTCCAAAATATGCTGTCTCTTTAGAAAAGAAAAAAAATTAATTATTAAAGACTGTGCAACTGGAGGAGGTTGAGAAAAAATTCAATAATTGTTGCTTTCTGTTTAGCAAGAACACAATATTTCCATAAATTTAGTGTGAACAAAGACCTCTGTGCCAAATCTAGAATAAATAAACTAGCTGAATTTAAACAGTTCTGCAGTAAGAGTTATTTTACTGTAATAGTTTAATGTTGGTCTCTCATTACTCAGGGATTTAATGCTTTGCAATAGAATTGGCATAACAATCAGCGAAGTGAGTGATGTCATTTCCCAAAAGGGCAATTCAGGTTCTCCTTTTCCAGATAGATACTGAATGCTCCAATTTTGTTCTTTATTAAACAGAGATATGTAAACCTCAAGAAGACATTAATTTCAAACTTTCAAGTAGAGTTAATACTTGAATTTCATAATTCTAAGGTTAAGTCTTCTCTATCAGTCTGATCTGGTTGAGCAGACAAGGTAAAAAGGACAATTAAAAACCCCCTATAATCTCCTGCCAGCTCCAACATTTTGCTTTGACTTTATTCATCTCATCCTCTTGCCTTTCTTTTAAATTTCTTTCATTTCGTTTATGACCATTCTGGTTTTGAGGCAGATTCAGAGACCTTGCAGCTAGTCTTTGGTGGAATTGATACAATAAGGTAGCTTGGAAGAATTATATTGGTAAATTTCATTATTTTCTCCCTCTCTGAATCATTGTTGACAAAGATGAGGTTTAACACTGGTTGATGACTCACCTTAGTTGAAGTACAAGAACAATGAAGACACTTCAGATTGTGCTGTCCTGTATGGTGAATTAAATATTAAATGTAAAAATATACAGTATATATGTCCAGATCAGGAATTCAAAGAAGTATTTAACTATTTTATTTCTCTTTCAGACAGTCTCAGAGGACTCTAGCCAAGATCTACAGATGGATGCCAGGTTCAATAGTATCTTTGTATGATCTATACATTCAGATTCAAAATATGTGGTGAAAAGAGATGAATAATTAAAAAGTTTCATCATCACCATTGTTTTCGTAATTGGTTTAATTTCCTTATTTGGTGCTCATTTGATTTGCCTTACCTTATACTCCTTGGCCTGGATCAATTCCACTTCACATTAATCTGTGCATACTAAGATATGCTTCCAAGAGCAGTGAAATGAATCATCCTTTAGAGGTAACTGCTTTTTCCTTTAGCTAATGAGGTAGCCCAGACAACTCACTTAAATTAGGTGAAACTCCATTTCTTGAATAAAAGGACCATTGCCCAGGTTTGTGATGCTGTCACCTGATGCTCATGAAAACAAAAATTTTATACTAGGACCAGGTCTGTTCCTAAGCTAAACATTGATTTCTAGGAAAATTCTTTTCTAGGGTGAATGCACACATACATGAAAGTGTCTGTATGCTGTCTTCGGTTGATATAAGGTAATCACTACAGAAGTGCATCTTTCCTGCCAATAAAAGTAAAGGCTTTGTTGAAGTCTGGTGAGGTCCTCAAAAAGACAAAAGTCTTAGCATTTTTCCATACTTTTCTTTGAATGTGAAGAAACCACAGGGAGTGGGACACATGTGTGTATGTATGGCTAGGCTTCACAAAATAAGATTTGGGAAGGGTGTGTCCTTCGAACCTGCACAGTGGATTTTTTAGGTGAGGCACAGCGTGTGCAGAACTGGCCCCACCCTTTAACTCCTAAGGTTCATCTGCCACGGCCGAGCGAGCTTGGACAGTGACAGTGAAGTCCTCAGGACTAGAACCTACAGCCCCCGGTATTGCCAGGAGGTCTCCCCATCCAAGTACTAACCAGGCTTGACCCTGCTTAGCTTCGCAGATCTGACGGGATCAGATGTTGGGGTGGCATTTAACTGCCTAGTGGGGTACATACAAAGGCACAATTGCCCATACAGCCAGTCACATGGAAGAGATGTCAGCTTTTGGATATGTTCCCACTAAAATGCACAGATTGTTCCCACTAAATGTACAGATTTTGAAGATGAAATTGCTTTGGTAGTTTGAGCTGTGTGCATTCAAATACAGAAATATAAAGAGTAGGCTATTGTTGATGTTCTTAATTATTACCTAGTGCTTTGTAATCCTGTGTGGTCATAAAATAACCACCAGTTGCAGGCCTCCTCTCTCTGTTCTTTTCCTATATTATATTATGTTTTGTAATTGTTATGTTAATGAATTCTTGAGATGTGATTGTGAGGAAAGTGTCAGTGATTACACAGCAAAAGGCAAAAATTATGAGTGAGTGTGATAAGTGATGCAAAACTTAAGGTGGATGTTCAGAGAGCCTACTATAGCACTCCGTGCCAGACTAGAATTGGTGTATTCAATTCTATTTTTTTTACTATGAGATTATTTATTTTAGTACCAGAGATTCCCTTTAAGAATTTATAAGGGGATAGTTACTTCTGAGGTTGAGAGCTGGCTTTTGTCTAGAGATACTACCAGGGAAGAAGAGGAAATTCTGAGGAAATAGAGCAGGCTAGTTTTCAACTACCCTATCTTACTTATATATTGAGCTTGGTGTACACTCCCTAAGCGTGTTACTGATCTCCAGGTAGCAGCAGAAACACAGGGCTAGGAAACAGGGACTCACATTTGGGATTCCCAACAGTGTGTGTTCAAGCTGCAGGGGGGTTCTTCCCCTAGATCTGATGCTGTATAACTTCTGACCTGAATGAGAAATTCAATGTAATAATGGTCCCTTCTCATTATTACTGGGAAATGCCTGTCTGCAGAACTAGGTGAGTGGCAGGCTAACATGAGGACAAAGGACCAAGTCATAGGAGAATATCATTGTTATCTGTTTATATCACTGTGTCTGTGGAATAACATGAGGATGCCATGTGGGTTGCATTTGGTATCACACTTGAAAGGAGATTACACACAGCAACAGCCCAAGAAGAAGGTGAACATATTTTTATTATAAGCTACTTAGGAGGAGCTACAACTGTACACAGCATTTTGCAAATGATTTGTAAAACAAATTATTTTTCCCAAGAAGCTTTCATTTGAGCTAGTAATCTCAGTTTATGAAAAATAAGAATAATAAGTTATGTACTGCATATGATCTTTATAAAAGTTTGAGAATTTAGTATCGGTAAGAGGATGAACAAAATTAGCTTTTAAGCAGGGAAAAGGGATCTTTGCTCCTGTATTTCAAGCCATTTTCAAAAGAAAGTAAAGCAAGACATTTATTTCATTTTTATTGTAAATACAATTAATTTTTATTATTTGTTCTTGCTCTATATAACTATACAATATAATAACAGAAAACTTATTTTAAATCACACTTCAAGTTTTATTTTTAATGATTGTTCTCTTTATATTTTCCTCTCTAGAAATATTACTGTATAATAAAGCTCCAGATCTCAACAAAAAATTGCAACTGAACTATAGTTATTACAGTGAAATCACTGTAAATATTCTGTAGTTTATTAAAACTATAGTAAATCAGTCCTAATAATAGTAAGACTATAGTAATTATATTGAATAATAGCTGCAAGTTATTATCTCTATATCTACTATGTTGTTATAATAATTAAAGTTTGTCTATACGTTTTTATTTAATGCAAAGCCTAAATTTGTCATGTTAATTTTATTCAAGTTTCTTCCTCTACATATTTCCTGTAATACAATTATTATAACTGCTGTTTTTAACTATGAAAACATCATACTTTTTTAAAAAACTGTCATTAGAATGACTCATAATTAGATAATATAATTTAAAATTAGTAAATATGAGGCTTTTTTGAATGAAAAAGTCTCCCTTTTACTGTAGTACATGGAATTTTTGCAAGGTGAGGAAACTTACTTGTGACCCTGAAAGAGAAAGCAAACTTTCTTTAAAAACATTTGAAAGATTTATTTTCTTAAAAATTCTCCAAATACTTATTAAAGTAGCAGACAGGCAAAACAGTCTCTTTTACTGTGATAGTAATATAAAAGTTGCAAACAGTGGAACAGAACCGAAAATTGGATAGGTTCTGCATGTCAATGAGTACACATGAAGGAGGTTGTACAATTGTACAAGAACACTGTAATTCCTGTGCTTTAATGGGGACATAGGCGAGCAATGTCACTTATTTTGAGAGCCAGATGTGTCTCTGTGAATGTTAGGCATTCCAGTTTCACACATTCAGAATCTCATTACTCTCTGTAAGACCATTTTCTTTTCTCATATTTAGCTTCCATATTCTCGCAGTTCTTGCCAAAAGCCCACTGACAATATTTTTGTACATCTCACTTCTTCCTAGAATATTTCCTGTGTGTCACCCATTACAGGTTATTTTTCAGAACATGTTGAAACCATCCATAATGACCTGCTCTCTGATCAGGCAAAAATCATCTCAGCTTATGAGTATCTCTTGAGACTTTCGAACTGGTGATTTAGAAAACAGTTAGTTCATTGCTGTCACACTAAGTATGATTCATAAGAATGGTCGCACCCAACCTGTCTCCCACAGGCCCAGTGGTTAAGCTGTGCGGTCTATATAGGTCTTTCCCACCTGAGCTTGGAGAGTTAAACCTATAGAAGGAAGAAAGCTTTTAAAATTCATGGGCTGGAATCAGACTATTTATGGTCTATCTCTTCTGAAGATGGATGGGCTAAACAAGCAAATAAAGAAGAAAGAAGTTCACACAGATGCCTAAGCACAGGCCACTTCATATTTCATGGGATGAAGGCAAGGCCCTTTCTCTAAGTAGGATACAAGTCAGACAGAAATGTATTTTTCCTGAATGTTTTAGTTGAATCATGAAGAATAGGGTATTTGCCAATGTCTTCTATCTCTTCCACATACACAATGTCACTACATAGGCAGCCTGTGACATAGCTTTTCTTAGTGTAAAGAGGGAACTTATGTTATACACCACACAAAACGGATTTTTAAGGTTAACCAGTCACCCTATTCATCAAAGATTTAGCTTTTAAGCTAAGATTAGCAGTGAGACTATATGGTCAGTCACATGCAATTGCAACGGTCGTCACTTCCAGAGAACCTAAATCTAGTAGAAATTAAAGTTTTTGAATTACATACAGTTTAGCAAAACATAGTAAAAATAAATTTCAATGTGTCTCCTACAAACCTCTAACATACGTCTCTATGTGAAAATAACTTACCCTTGAAAGAGAAAAATCTTTTTTCCTTTATTTAATAAGAAAGAAAATGTATAATTTGTTAGACAGGAAAATTTTTGTAGCTCTAATGTTTGTGGGTGTCTGAAACTATTTGTCAACATGGGCAAATAATAAATAATATGAACTGATACATATATTTAACAAAAAAAAGTAGAAATATAATATGTTCATATCCCGATTGGCCTGTCATTTGAGTTCTCTTAGTTTAAATATTGACTGGATTTTTCTTTCTTTTTTTTCTTTTTTTTTTTTTTTACTTAGCACAGAAAAAACCACTTTTTGCATATATCAAATTGTGGGAATTTTAGTCAGTAGCTATACATATGTGATAAACAGTTCCTGTTTAGAAATGCAGGTACATGCAAAAGTAATCCATGTCAATATGATGGGAAAAAACAAGTGGAGCTGTAGGAAGTTCTGACTCACAAAGAAGCAAGATGAAAATGTGGCTATGAACAGTGTGAGTGTGGCTATGAGAAAGAATTCACTCTGCCATGGCAAAAGAAATCACAGGGGAACATGATGCTTGCCAGCACAAAGAAATCTAGCAACAGGCAGGAGGTGAAAGCCAAGAACTGATGTGTATGAGAGGTCTAAAATAAATTTAATTCAGAAAGTGACAGGAAACTTCCCCCAAGAGGAGACTTTTGTTTTACATTATCAAAGAACAAGCAGAAACACAACTGAAGGGGTTGTTGCTGTGTTTGACAACCAGAGGCCAGTCACTGGAGCAGACCTAATCATTAAACAGGATCCTCCACACATTGGCAGGCTCTGATGGACCAAATTCTCAAAAAACCATCTTGTGATTGTGTGTTCAACCGAGGGTGCAGCTCTGCAACATCAGCCAGCTGCACAGAATAATACGATGAAGGCAACCTATTTATTAATTAGATAGCAGTAGCAGGTGTAAGCTTCCACGTAGACAAAAATGCCTTTCTGCATCGACCTCTATGGTTCTCAGGGCAGGCCCTGAGGAGCACACAGCCTATAAGAGGCCACTAGCCATCATCAGGGTGTGCTAGTTCACAGGACAGAAACAAAAGTATAGACATGAAAACAGAGAAGCAGCTTTGTAAAAAGGGATCTGTTAAAGGATGGCAATATGAGCAACTGCCCTCCATTGTGATAAACATGTAGGAGTTTGTTGATTTCTACATGTTTCATTCTCCTTCTACATCTGCAGCTCCACAAGGGATCAGGGTCTGACACCTGGTACTCTTCAAGCACTGGTACAGCCTATTCTTCCAGAGAAGTCAAAAGTATCCAGTTCCTGCCCATGGCAGCAGCATTAACTTGCCTGAGCTGGAAGTCACTCCTTATTGAGATGGCAACTCACAAGGAGTGCTGAAGGCTGCAATGTATATGCTTGAAGGCCTCAGTGGCAGCCAGACTGTGCCATGACATTGTCCTTCCAACAGAGTAAACCCACTACCTACCTGGGCTGCTGTGCCAAAGCACTCATGCCTCATATGGTAGTCCTTTCTGAATTTGGGAAGATCTCGTACACAGGTAGGGTAATGTACAGTAGGGCAGTGTCCAGTTTATAAAATGCTTGATTCTCTGCACCAACTTTCTGAAAAGCAGGTTAAATTAAATATGCAGAGCCTTAAATTATCTCTTGGCGAACTGATCACATTAAGAGAATAATGATATTCAATGTGTCACGAAGAATGTAGAGGAAAAAGACTGGGATAACTGAATATTCCTCTGTCACAAGCATTTCTGTTGGGACTGCTCCCCAGTCAGGGGCCACCCATACAGGCAGCAGGAAGAAGGAAGAAACTGATTTTCCAGCTTCAAAATGACAGAATGTCAGCGGTAAATCACACCTAAAAAAAAAAAAAAAAAGAAAAAAAGTAGGGAAAGAAACAAAAAAGATTTTATAGTCCAGCTTGCATATCATATTTTCTAGAAAGCTATTGAAAATGTTTTATCACATTAGTGTTAGCAGCCAAGTCTTTTTATATGGGAATGCAACAATGGCTGTTCTTGGTTACACGACAGGTTTATCTAACTCAAATATCTTGTCTAAGAGTGGCTAATAGCAAATGCCCAGGGAGGAAAACAGGAGAAAGACACGCAATGATGCTCTCTGGGTATTTGCTTTGAGCCACCAGAAATCCAGAGCTAAGGGACATCCTGACCCAGTGATGTTATTTCTATGTTTAGTAGCCTTTGATAGATTTTCTTCTATGAATTTATCTAATAGTTTTCTAAACCCCAGTCAGCTTTTGGCATTTTAGTACTAGCCAAGCAGTAAAGCAAAGGGGAAACTAGATGTGAAAAAAATTTTGATGAAAGGTGCTGCTTTTTAGCAGAAACAGGAACCTGAAGACTGAGTAACAAAGGGAGGCAGCCTCATATTCAAAACAAGACTTTTGAATTTACCAATTTGTGAGCTGTCCCAGAATTCCTGGTCACTGCATAGGATTCCTGAGAGGCCAAGTCTTTGGAACTGAATCAACAGATCGTTATAACCGTTACTGTAACTGAGTCACAAGCAAGAACAAAAGTGAAAAAGCACAAGCACAACAGGCCAAACTGATTAATTTTGAAAGCAGAGGAATTTATTCAGAAAAACAATTTTCCCCGAAATTTCATAGGGAATGAGTACATTTAAGGTAAATACACATTTATATGGGCACCAAGTGCAGTCCTAAGGTTATTGTGTCTGATAGGGCTCTGCCATCTATAAATAGCTTTTCCTTTAAATGGAATGCTGGACATCTAACTGATTTTTTAGCCAATGCAGAGTTACCAGTAGTTCTAAATAGCCTTGAAATGACTAACACGGAATTATAGTTACCTTTTTAGTCATAAATCAAATAAATGACAAAATCAACAATGTTCCACAGGACACTAAAAATATAAGTCTCGTAATGTTGAGCAGCTGTATATGAAGTCACTAGAAATTTGTTTGTTTTGGAAGAGATGCAGTTAGAATTAGACCAGGAGCACCAGCAAGCATATTTCTAAAATGGGAGTCAGGCAAAGAGATAAATAAGCCAAGGGGGACACAGGAAATGTGAATATCTCTATATCATATTCAAAAAATAAATAATTCAGTTGTGCCCCACTACGTCATTTTCTCAGTGGATTTAGTGATCTCCCATACAATAACGTGCCACAGTACAATTTGAGCTGCACCAAAATTAACAGTCAGCCACTTCATGAAATATTATCTTTGTTAGTTTTACCACTAACAAAAATACATTTTCAATTCTTTGCATCCACATAGCACATCTATTAAAGCAATCTGGGAAATTAGTTTGAGATAAACTGTACTGCAATTTTATTCATAGCCTCCTTGTATCTCACACTGTTAATCTGCATCACAGCTCACTAAATAGTGCCTAATGTTTATTGCATTTAACTGAATGTATACGATTCTGAGGGTACGCCAGGGACCGATTATCATAATTATACATGTTTCTATGGAAACCCACAAGTCTATCAGTTTTGATTCATTATATTGTTATACCTTCTAGCACTTTCTAATTATTAGGTGCCCATAAAAAAGTCTCAGTCTTGCTGTTACTATAGAAATGAGCTATAGACAGGCCTCAATTGTTAACTCTTACAGGGTGGGAATGAAAAAAAGGAAGAAACACGGTGCTTGATAGACAGTAGTTGTTTGGATGGGATAAAATATAAACTACTTTAATCTTCAATCTCAACTTTCTGTAACGGCTTCATTGAACTTCCTCATTTGTTGGGGAAAAAAATCCAGCTAGGGAAACAGAGAAAAAGCACAGTTCTTTGCAACACAGTCCTGGACTTGGACTGTTGTGCTCTGTAAATGCTCCTCAGCAAGAATGCAAGAGTCCCTTGAAAGACATGTCATTAAAAGAATATGAAAAACATTGTAATGTTTGGTCATTAGAAATATATACAAAGCCTGTTAAACTTAACAGGAATATTTGCACTCTTCTCAGTGGCATTCAACCTAAACGTGGCCTTAAAAAAAACTGAGGGATTGAGTGGAGGCTTGGTTTCAATGCTGGAACTACATCTAAGTTCACTGGGAAATCACAGGAAGACAAAATTTCCTCAGGTCACTTCCAAAAAGTAAGACTAATCCTGAAGGAAATGAGTTATAATGAAAATAATGAAAACATTTTATTTTGCTGTGGTTATTTCAGTCTAAGTTAATGTTATTGCTTACTTTGACATATGATATACATCTTTTCCTCCTCTTACTGTATCTTCCATCATAGCCTCATGAAATTTGAAAGGGATAGAGTGGTTTCACTGTTTCCCTAACCTTCCTTCTATTACAGTTTTCAATTAGAAGTGCCTTTTAATTTAGATCAGCAAAGCTCTCCCAAAGTGACAGCTCGTCCTTCACACTGCATATCTATTTATTTCAGAAATCAACACACCATTCAATAACCTGAGAACAGGCCTCATTGCTATGCTAATAGTATTCAAAAATATGTTGACACCAATTGAAACAAGTAAACTAGCACTAATTCATAAAGTTAAAAATAAAAGAAAAAGGGAAACATTCATACTTTTACTTCTTTAGCTGGAATATTACCTTGTAAGTTTCTGTCTTCTTCAAGAAATGGTTGCAGGATAGTTCAGTTCACACACTCAACTTTGATTTCATCTAATACTTCAGTGTTGCTATCTGGACCTGGCATTATGGGCCACAGTTTAAAAAAATGGGAAAAGGAAAGAAAGCAGAGAAACAATATCACTGCATATTCCTGTCATTGCACAATGGTCACGGTACAGCACTTTCCAGCCTCAAGTTATATATTTTTACAGAGGTTGGAGAAAAAGCCGGAACTTTAAAATATATACCTATAAAGACACAAATTGTGTATTTAGCTGTAATCTACATATTCAGCTCAAAATTGGACTTCTGCAGCTTCCAGTCAATTAGAGTTAAATCACATTACATACAACAATGAAAGAGATGTACATTTGCATTTATATGAAAGAACTAGCATCAAAGAAAGTGAACAGAGTGTCATCCTTTATAAAGGTCTCAGATTTATACTACATTTTCTAAGACCCTCCTGTTCAACTCTTGTTTTACTACTGCCATGGAGCAAGTAGATTTGCTGCTAAACAAGCTAAGTAGCTAAAGAGAAAATTTAATCAGATAATTTAAAAACCCCATTAACTGGTATATTAATATGCAATTTATAATATATAATATGTTCAGCTAGATTAGAATAAAAATCAAACATCAGAGAATATGAATATTTACACAATTTAGCTTTTCCAAATAATATGACAACTCACAGGACCAGATCCTCAACAAGTTAAATGGAGCTTCGCCAATCTACACAAGCTGAAGACCTTGCTTAATAACTATTTATTCAATTCAGCTGCTCATGGCTATGCTGCGTAATTGTCACATACTACAGGTTAAAATAGCATGACAGTGTGTCCAACAGTGTGCAGATGTGGGCAATGAACATGCTGACAGTCTGAGCCACTCACACACTCACAGCAGAGCCACTCACATCCCCTCAGCAGCCCCATATTTGTAAGCTGACTTGATCATTCCTTTCTTGTTTGCTTTAAGGTGAGTAACAGCCCTCCACAGAAATAGGCAGAATATAAGGATCACTTCTAATGTGCAGGTGAAATTGGACCTCCCACGCTGTTCTCAGTGACATTGCCTTTGTAACAATGGGGCATAGTATTGCTCTGGACATACAGTCAACTCCCACTAGACTTTATTTTCAGAGATTTTAGCGTTCTGGAAATGAGTCCATTAAAATTAATTTAAATTAATGAATTCATCAATCAATCAATTAATGAATGATATAATTCATTAATAGCTATTAGGTAATTTATTATTCAAGTAAATGTCATTCAGCATTTATCATATACACAGTCTAGTGCTATAGGATTATATTTTCTACATAATGTATACCTTTCTTAATACAATGCTAAATATTATTTCATAAGCTGCTGAAAAAGGCTATACCTAGTTATTTCTGTTCCATCTAAATATCATATTATTCTAAAAAAAATAAAAGCTGTCCTCACATTTATATGAATGAAGAATCCCCAGCAGACAGTACATCTATGGCACCAAAGACACGGCTCATGCCATTGCTGTTTAAAGCAGCATTTTTGTGCCATCACAAATTAAAAAAAATGCCTAGAATGTACATGACATCTTGTGTTTTATGAGATTTTCTTGATTTCAAAATATTTCTTATATACTTAATTAAATAAAACCACCATAAAATTAGGTATATACACCTATAAGAACAAAGCAAGGGGAAATATCAAGGGTAGAAAAAAAAGTTGTGTAGATTAGTCACAAATGTTAGATTGTCACAGCCACTGACAACTATACAGAACCACTTGACAGAATACTTACTCATTTTCAAAGGTGTTGAGTTTACAGACAGAAAGTTTAAAGTTGTTTTTAGAAGTTAGATGAGGCTACCTAAAGCTACTTATGTGAAACTGCTTTAGCAAGGATTTTTTCTTATGAATATGTATGTTATTTTGTACAAAGTACTTTACCAACTAGAGGAATATTAGTATGAGCATACTCCCATCAATTCAAGTCTTTAGCTTCAGTAGTTGGTTGAATTGGTTTTTTACTGTAAATTCCTCAGGGCAGGCCTCTTGTCTGCTGCTATGTCAATAAAGACCATGATGTGACTTTCCCTCTGCTCCCTTATTAGGTTCATTGAATAGAGCTCTGAAGATGAGAAAGACCTATGGTTTTTTGTTTGTTTGTTTTTGTTTGCTTTTCATTATTATTGGTGGTGATGGTAGTTTTGTCTGGGTTGTTATTCAAAAATGGATTTAGAGAAGCTAGTGTTCAAGAAATGATTTTTTTCCTTAGCAATATTGATTCAGTTCAGCTGTTATTTTACAGCATTCATTATTTTAAAGGACTTCATAACCAAAGGAAGGAAGGAAGAAGAGTGATGTCCTTTCCCACAAAAAGACTTGGATATGAAATTAATGTTCAAAATTTCACCTTCTCTAAATCTTCTGATATGTCTGATTATTATTGCTTTTTATTTTTCTCTGGGCAACTGTTGTCTTGACTTGGAGTCTTGGAATATGGAAGTTTTCTTACTATTGATCTGCTAGAGCTTGCCTGGATACCAGCTTCTGTGTCTTTGTCAACAAATTCCTTAATTTTGCCAGTTTTTTAATACCTCTGAGTTCCTCTTCAAATGTATACTATGGCAATGCAGGGCAAAAGAAATTCAACCATAAAATACAAGGACTGTAAGTGGGATTTTTAAACCTCTGAACACTGAGATTTTCCTAAATATAAAAATTATCAAAATGCTAGTATATAAGCTTATATTATTTATATAAGTTTATATTATTTATATAAGTTTGTATTAATGGTTTTCCTGGAAAATGTGTGACTTTCTTACTTAGAATTCTAAGTGTTTGTGCTGGTGAAGTACAGCACTTGCACCAACATCGGTGGTTGGATAACAGTGTGAAAATTCATCATTTGCTGCAGTTTTATAATGAGATTCAATGAAAAGAGAACAAAATTAAATTCCAGGTTTTCACTGTTATTACAGTAACTAAATAAAGACAGGCCATTTATGTATGAGTTTTGCATCTAGCGGCAATTAGCAATTGACTCAAGTTGTAATGGCAAGGGCCATAGTTCTGTAGCAGATTTGTTTGTGTGTGTGGAGACCTCTGTACATGGTGATGCTTATATGAGGCTAACATCATCCTCTTTTTTTGTGCATGTTAAAAAAAAGATCTTTACCCCTGAACCATGTCTTCTGCTTCTGCAACTAGCAAGGAGCCACAATCTGAGGATAGTCAAAAGGAAAGAAGGGTTCAGGATGGTCAAATGTCTCACCTGTTTATATGTGTGTAGGGGGATGAGTGGATCTGCTTAAGTGTGCTTACACTTACGTGATGAATGAAATTTCATACAACCCTTGCACTCCAGACTGGATTTCACCCCTAATTCTTTAAAACTAAAAACATGTTAAAAGTGGAAGAAAGTGTCAATAATGTGATAAGAATTAAAATCATTCTCTCTAACGTCATGTCAAACATCCCAATGGGATTCAAAACCAAGCTTTGCAGAGGAGACAACTACTGTGAACGAACCTAAGACTAAGGGAGAGGCCCTAGAGAGGAAGATGAATAGTGCTCACCAAAATACTGGCTCTTTTTTTAAGGGGAAGATAGAAACTCTTGTATTCTTTTGCAAGCAGTCCAAAGACAGGATGTGCATGTCTTGGTAGCTCTAAACTGTGCCCGTAGGTTCATGATGGCCTTTCCAATACACATTGCCCTCTTTTGCATGATCACCTGCAGCTGCCCTACCATTCCTCCACTTGCTCCCCCAAGCCTTTACCACATGCACATTTCCTTGTTTAAGGCTGTTTTTTCCTG
Source organism: Sakesphorus luctuosus (assembly GCA_013396695.1). NCBI lineage: Eukaryota > Metazoa > Chordata > Aves > Passeriformes > Thamnophilidae > Sakesphorus > Sakesphorus luctuosus. The sequence goes on along the minus strand of VWZD01002273.1, from coordinate 417,377 downwards.
AGCCCTTGACACTCTTTGAGGGCTCAAGGCTAACTGCTCCTTTCTAAGCCCTCCATTGTCTGCCACATACCAGACTCCTTCTCCTACAAGCCCTACAGATCTCTTTCTGCCTTTGTTTCTAGCTGTAAGTCTACTTATCTCATTCTTCCAAGTCTCTCTCTCTCATGGCTTGCTTTCAGGCTGTTCTTTGCTTTAGGCCTCATTCTTACACAGTGTGGTCTCTCTGCCTAATCATCCGTGTGCCTCATTACATTCAGGAGCCCTTTGCTATCTGTTTGGGTTTTTATAAAGTCTCTTGTCACCATGGTATCTTACTGTATTCCCACAACTCTGTCCACTTATTATTTGTATATTCATACCTAAGTGCACATTTTAATATTTAGAACAAGCAAGTAAGAGGGTTTTGCCTCCAATATTTGCTCTTCTAGACGCTTCTCAATTTTTTGTGGTTATACAGATAGAGCTCTGCCATTCACACATACATTTTGAATCTTCATTAATGTCAGCTCTTCATTTCTGTTCTCCTTGTCATCAACATTCATCTGTCCTCAGCCAGGAGTTAAGAGAGCATTTTAAAATGAAGGAATTGTGAAACTATTAATTATAGCAGCAGGCAGAATGGCAGCATAATTAATAAAGGGGCTCAACTGAAATATTTAAAATAATTTTTGTTGGATAATTCCGTCTTTGTTGTTTTGACAAAACACTCTACAGGAGTGCCACTTTACCTCAGATTGTTATTATTGCTTCTTACATGAACTTTCGTCTTCTGTACCTATCCCCTTCCCCTCCCCGACTTGATTCCTTCCTGTTTGTTCTGCAACCATGGCAACTTTTTGCCTCTGCTGGAGGAAGTGCTCCACTAAATTAGCAGTTAAAGTTAGAGAGAGGGAAGCTTATCACATCTGGATGGCCTTCCCTTCTACGTGCATATATGGCTGCCTTATCAAATTCTGCTATCCCAGGAAGACCAAAAGGGAAAATATTTCTCTCTCTCTTTCCCTCGCTTTCATTCTCTTATGCCCTCTCCAGAATCCAGAATATTTGGCTTGTAAAAATTCTTTAGCCTGCTTCAAAATTTAGTGAGGACCATTCAAAAGATAATCGCTTCTTTGGCTTATGTCATTTCTAAAGTGAGACAAAAGATAATCATTAGCTTAAAGAAGGTCATGTTTCTGAAAGTATCAATTCAACTTTTCACATCTTTAAATAATTTCTGTGCAATTAACTCAGTTTCACAACACTGCCCCAGAGATGATATTACTGTACAGATGGAGAAACTAAAGGAGATTCAGTGACTTATACATTGTTATGTAAATCTGTGAGAGAGCCAGTCACAGAACCAATAATTTTCTTTTAAGTCATGTGACATTGTATTTACATTTGTAGATTTAGCATTCTTCTCCAGGACTCCATTCATAAAGTTCAGTTTAGGATTTTATTGCTCTTCTTTCAGTGATTGTCTTCCTATGGTGCTTCAGCACATTCTTGTATTCAGCCATAGAAGCTGGCCTGATTAAGAGATTTTTGTTCTAGTTATTCCACTAAAACATTTGGTCTAAAGAAAACTATCTACCTTTCAAAAAAACCCCAACAGTTTTGTCAAAAATTTCCCATGAAACATTGACTTTAATAGATTAACATTCTCAAAGTAAAAAGCAACCAAGTATTGCAGAACATTTAAGCAGATATATTGATCTTTTTTCTCAGCACAAGACAGTCTATCTAGTTGACTATTTTTTTTACTTTGGCCTTATGAACCAACCAAGAGCAAAGAGCTCCATTCTGTGCTGGTAGCCAAAGGCCAAAAGACAGCCTCCTAAGGCCCTACAGTGTATGGGATGAAAAAAAAAGTAATTTTTCAAATGTCAAATGCTAAGTCAGTAAGAACTGAGGGGGTTGATCATTTTTCAGGAAAAGCATACATATGATGCTGTGCTTGTTTCACACATTGTACTATTTGAAGTTTATCACCTAAGGTGCTTTGAATTTCATATTTAGCAAATTCTTGGATGTACAGTAATACAGCATGATACTTCTCTGCATCCTTCTAAATATTTATTAAAAATGAATTCTCTTATTCAGCTGATTAATTATTGAGTATGTTTTCCACTTAACTGGCTTCATTTTGCCACTGATATTCCTACATTGTTCAACTGACTGAAAGAAATTTTTTGAGGTGCTGAGGCAATTCCAACCATTGCAGCAAGTTTCAGAGTAGGGCTATATATATTTAATTATATATATGTATATGTATGTATATACATCTCTATATACATATGTCTGAGCCTAGTAATAAGAGAGAAAAGTAAAAAATAAATTGGTATTTTTTCTTCTCCTTGAGTTACAAAAGCCATCAGTGGGAGGAACAAAGGGAAAGAGGTCAATACAGAGCTTAATCACTAACTCAGGATAGTTAAGGAATATATTTGGGACTTGTTTAACTGGCAACTTCAGGAAGAAGTCTTTACCGCAGATTACTTTGCTAATCCATTCAAATGGGGTTTAAAATCTAGTTGAACCCATTCAATTTGAATAATTTATTTTAGACTTATTTTGACATTTTTTTCTGAGAACGATTAAACACTCTTTCTTCAAATTATCAGAAATTCCTGTGTCTATGATGTTTGAAAATCTTTGGTTTTCATTCGCCAGAGTAACCTCAATTTTTTTTTTAATAGACTGACAGACATCATTGTTATTAAAGATCCCAGATAGTTACAGGTCTATTGCTTTCCTATCAGCTATGAGTAATTATTTATGGGACTGGAAACAAAAGGAAAAGGTAAGGTCCGAGCCCCTTTCAACCAGCTAATGCTAATCTGCAGTTTGACATCCTATCTGGAGTGCTGGTCTCAGTACCAGAGAGATATGACCACAAATGACCACAGCAGAGGGCCACAAAGATGATGAAGGGACTGGAATGCTCCTTGTATGAGTAGAGGCTGAGGGAATTGGGACTGTTCTCCCTGGAGAAGAAAAGACTCACAGGGAATCTTGTCAATGTGTATGAATATTTGATGGAGGGTAGTAAAGAATGTGAAGTCAGACTCTTCTCACCAGTATTCAGTGAACAGACGAGAGTTAACAGGCATAAACTAGAATTTAAGAAATTCCATTTGAACATAACTAAAATCCTTTTGCACTGAGAGTGGTTAAATACTGAAACAGATTTTCTGTTAGGTTATGGAATCTCTGTCCTCAAAGGCATTCAAATCCTGACTGGACACAGTCCTGGGCAACTTAGCTGACCTTGCACTGAGCAAGTGGCTGGACCTGATCATGTCCTGAGGTCCCTTCCAGTCTCAAACCTTCTGTGATTCCAACAATTTCCTTGCTGGCCAGTGGTTACAGTAAAAGGTGAGGTTATATATCACTTCTCAGAAAGAACTGCATTGTGGCACACTGACAGAGATAGGTGCGTTAACAATGTTTAACAATGATTTGCAGGTAGTTGTGAGTTTTTTGTGTCTAAGCTTTGTTTTTGAATGCACTTTAAGGATGGCCAAAGAACTGAATGTGGACATGTTGTCACATATTTTTCATCAGCACAACAAGAAAATACCTATTGGCAGCTTATTGTGCTGCCATAAATGCACACCTCCAACCCTGAACCACTGGCAAACTGACCGACTCCACTGCCTGCAGTGCTCACAGGATAGAAATGCCACCCACTGCTGGAGAAGACTCATGCAATATCTGGGCTGTTCCTGTCTGTCATAACCTGTCCAATCCTGGTCAAGCTGCTTCTCCCTAAAGAGCAGCTTGAAATGGCTACTTTAAGAAATCCTACATGTACTGCAATAGCCTAATTCACAGCAAAACCTTCTATCAAACTTTCTACATCTCTGTCTCCAGAAATTAAAATCTCTAAAAGCTGATAATGCCCACTCCAGGGACCAACAGGTAATAATGAGGCTAGTGTACCACATTTGCATCTCATTTCCTTCTAGTTTTAAAGGCTGAAAACTTTAGATTGTACTTTAGGAGGTTCTATCAAAGACAAAACAATAGCGCATTCCTGTATGAATCAGCAAAAGGATACCTGTTTTCCAATCTTAATTCACTTCTCAGTGAGAACAGCTTAGATTTTTCTAGCATAAACACTAGGAATTTCATCTGTCTTGAAAAAAGTCTAGCATCCTTGTCAAAAGTAAAATTCCTCCTATAATTATCAAAAAAATCTATAAGGAAGTTCATCTAACCTATCTATAAAAATACTGGGCTGTGAAACTACTACACACACCCACATACCCACCCCCAGTTACTTGATTTCTATGTCACTTATTGAGTAAGTTATTTCAATATTTTGGTAGGTTTTGTTTTCTAAATTTTTGTTTGCTCTCTTGGAAACATAATAGCACCTAGGAGCATAATAATAAGTTTTAGTAATACTGAATAGATTAAGAGGATTAGTCAGTACTGTTTCTACACATACTCTTATCTAGTGTTTGTTTTTTTTATTGTATCATGACATTGGTGACTCATACTCAGTTTGTGACCCATTATGTCTCCCAGCTTTTTTTCTGCTACTCTGAAACCTAGTCTATTTTTTCCTGTCTCATATTCAGATTCTCAAAGCAGATTTATGCATTTCTGCTGACTGAATTGTGTCCAATTTTTTTCCATAGGATTCCTCCAGATCAATTTAACTTCTAATCCCATTCTCTGGCATGCTTTCAATTCTTCCCACAGTAGTGTTCCCTGTAAATTTAATAATCAAAATGCTGCTTAATGCATCTTCCAGATTAATAATGAAAATTTGGAGAAGTACCAAACTGTTAAGTACTCAATATTGGTTTTTTCATCAGTTTTGCACATATCTGGAGTCAGTTTCATCTAGCATCCTTATGAGATGCTCATGTGAGACAGCATTTTTTTTAAGTCAAGAGCAGTAGTGTCTACTGTTTCTGTTATGTCCAGTACACTGTCCAGTACTCTATCACAGGTGAACTGGAGTGACATGATTTGTCTTCGAACCATGCTGACTGCATACCTTTTTATGTTCTTTGAGGTGCCAATAAATAATTTCTTTCATTGTCTGGGACCATCTCTCACAGAGAAATGAATTAAAGCTGGTTAGTGTAGAGTTTCTTGGCTATCTTTTTACCTTGTTATCGTAGTCAACATTTGCCTTTCTCTACTTTTCTGAAATATCACCTCTGAAAGTATTCCAAAGTTGCTTTAGCTGTATCTATAGTACAGACTTCATTAGGCTCAGGCACTTGAGAATATCTGTTATTTTCGTACTTTTCTGTCTTATCCTGAGATCTCAAAACTTCGCTTGGTGTTAATAGTACTCACTTCCTGACTGCTCACAGTATTTATAGTGCAGACATGAACAGAAATTAATTAAGTGTACTAGCTTCAGTTTTCCAATTTCTAACAAGCAGTGGTCTTAGATTTCCTTGTCTTGCTCTTACTATAACTGCTTTCTACTTACCTTTCTTTTATCTTGTGAAAAGTGTTTTGTTTTGTCCCTCAATACTTTTGAATTTGTCCCAATAGCTTCTGCCATTCTGTCATACTCATCTGTAGGTACTTGAACTNTTCCTACTCTTCCTCTATACTGGAGTAAATAATGTTAATTTCTTTACTAGAAGGTTATTTTCTTACAGAATTTATTTACTTTGGGTTTTTGTAAGCCTTGTCTTTCTCTGAAGCTATTAATGGCTCCCTATTTGAAACTCTTTACTTTTATATTACAGGATCATCTCTCTTCTTTCCTTAAAGATCTTGAATTCTTTCATTGCATTGTCTCCACATTTGCAGATAGCCCTTTTTGAATGATCAGAATGAAATCTACAACAATCAGTTACTCCATATACCTTTTTTTCCCCCCATGACTTGTGTACAAAAAGATATATAACAGACAATAAGGAATTTCTGAACCACATAAACTGTTGTGCTTTTAAGAATGATTATACACCTGAAAGTCACAAGTTAAGACTGTCAGCTTCTCCCAAGGAAAATCCAAAAGTCAGCTGCTACCACTGCATTTGTTCCTCAAGAATCCCACTACAACCTGAATTGTTGAGCTAATGAATTTGTGAGCATCTACACTTGATGATGTAGATAATAATGGAGATAAAATTGATATTGCTATGTCTGCAGTCCGTCATAGCCCCAAGAAAATCTGCAAGATAACAAAGACCATATGAGGCTAGATATAAATTAGTGGGGTTTGTGCTGGTAATGTTAATCATATGATTTTTATTTTATAACAGATTTTTAAAAACAGATTTTATACAAAATTTGAGTGAAATAAAACAAGCAAATGGCAGTCCAGAGGCTAGATATAGTTGTGATATTCTAGGCATTCACTTTTACTTAGTGGATAACATTTGTATATGTAGAGGGAAACAGCAAAGCAAGGCTTGGATGGCTATAAAGTAAATACCAGCAACCTGTGGGGGTCCATGCATTCGTCTTGTGGGAAAGGACAGATTTTGTCAGTGAACTTCAAAGCTGTCTAACCAAGCATTCCCCATTTCTAAGAATAATAACATTTAATAGCCTACATTTCCAACAACAGCAAGCATATCATCCCTGTAAGGCAAAAAATATCTGTCCCAACCTCTCTTTTGGTTGGGGCAAAGACCTGTGCCCCAATCTCTCTTTTGGTACAGTTTGGTACCATGTCAGATACCCACAAATACAGCTCTCTGGAGGCATTAAGTAAAGTTGGTAATTTTATGGTATCACGTGTCTCAGTATTTTCCTTAGGATCTTTTCTTAAGTACTCTGCCTAACAACTTCATTTTCCCAAATAATGGCATCCACACAGTCACATTCTCATTACTTCTTCCTCACCATTAGGGACCCAAAATACCACTTACTGAATGAAATGCCATTTTTGTGGGAGGTTTTTTGTGATACATTGAAGAAAGAAGATTTTACATGTATTTGCTGCTGTATACCTCTTTTAGAAGTCAAAACAACTGAACACCGCAGTCGTCCTCAAACTTTTTCTCCCAGTAGAGTAAACTTTCAGGGTCATTCCAGGTTCCAGTGGACACTAATATATTATTAACTTTAGTTTTTAGACTTGAGAAGACTATTAAAATGCTGTGGCCCTGTAAGCCATTCTCTTATTCTTCACAGTCTCACCAATAGCCTGTTAGGACCTGTTTGGGAAACAGTTTAGATGGAAAGGGAAGATTTTCAAGGTAGAAGAAATACCTAGCTCCTGATCAAGCTACAAGTATCTTGGAAAATCGCATTTCAAACTACCGGATTCTGTAGACGACTGTCAGTAGTGGGAAGGATTAACTCTGAGAAGCAGATCTTGCTGATGCCCCTAGGACAGGGGTAGTACAGAAAGAATGGGATGTCAGTGCAGCAAAATTAAAGAAAATACTGATGCTGCATTGCATGGAAAGGCAGGCTCCTATTCAAAGTTAAAATATAATTTATATTCCTCTCCAGAATGCCTAGCTCTTTTCCAGGGTCTGATTTCTGCTCTCTGTTAATTCTTGATAATTTTATATCTCCTTGACAAGAAGCAGAATAGATATCAAGCTCCTATGTATTATGCATCTCAGCATTTTTACATTCAAATCCAGATACTGTGTTCTGATTTTCCACTTTTGCTGTATAATTGGGTCATCAGGTTTTTCATTAAAATGCTTAACAGAACATTACAATTAAACTCTAAATATATTACCTTTTTCCTGAGCATGTTTATAATGTTCTTCTTTAGTATCTTGGATGAAAACATTTTTTTAAATAAAAGATTAATTAACATAATAAGATATCCTTTCTATAGTAATTCACTAGAATCATTTTTAAATGCCATGAATGCCATAAAATGGATTAAATCCATCCTGCTAAATTTTGAGAAATATACATTAATCCAAAATGGCTATATTTGTACCCTCCTTTGAAATTGGTACCCATATATTATTCTCGGAGTATTCAAGTTTCTTAATCTAGTTTGGAGTTGACTGACCATTACAATTAATCATCAGTTTGATATTTTAATTTTAAAAACATGGTTAGAATGCTCTTGTAGGATTTGTATTATGACTAGCAAATATTTTTTTTACCTTACAGGGATGATATGCTTGCTGTTGTTGGAAATGTAGGCTATTAAATGTTATTATTCTTAGAAATGGGGAATGCTTGGTTAGACAGCTTTGAAGTTCACTGACAAAGTCTGTTCTTTCCCACAAGAAGAATGCATGGACACCTCAGGAGGAGTCTGCCCCAGCTCCCACTGAGTGCCCCACAGCTGTTCAAAGGAAGGTGTTAGAAGAGGCAGAAGCAGATGACCAGGCACACAATTATTTCAGCCTGCAATATAGCATAATAATCAGTCCATGTAAGGACATCATTAAAGTAGATCTGATTTGGAGACTGTGAAACTGAGTATGCAAAACGTCTTTCCATCAGTGTGGGTTCCCGCCTAAAAAGAGAGAGGCTTTACCAGATGACAAATTTGAACAAATAACACTGTGTCGCACTCACACCCAAAAAAACTTCAAGTCATAGCTGAAAAGCTTCTAAGTCAGAGAAGGCATGTAGCCCTTTTGTGATCCAATAACGACTTTGGAAGAAGTGCATATTTTGCATTATCGTTTCTACAACTTAACAGCTGCTGTACTCTTACCTATACAAATATTGCATATGTAGACACGTATGTACATGAATGCACGTGAATATATGTGTATACTGTATGCGTCTGTGTCCAGACACATTTGTGCAAGTATTTGTGAGAGAGAGGAGAGTTGTAACAGAAAAACACAGAAAGACTTTTCACTTTGAGTTGTTTATTCTCATAGAAATAAATGAGGGGTCTGTAGTTTTAGCAAGATATAAAAATTGATTTTTAAATTCGTGGTGAAGAGCTGGGGTAGTATTTTACAATTAGACTAAAAGACAGACTCTCTGTTAGCCTCAGAAGATTCCAAGTGAAGAGGGGCACTTACAGACATTACCTCAAAATGTGGATATTGAAAAACCACAGATGAACCCAGAAGCACCAAGCAGGACCCTCAATGCCTGTAGGCTTTTCGCTATAAGTATGCAGTCATTGTTTTGTATTATATGCTATCTGAAATTATACAAAAACATTTTGCTGAAAAATAAACCACTGTGGTTTTTATGCTTAACACCAGGATTATAACATGTGTTGTAATGAATTATTCATTTTATTTGACTTAATGTAATAATTTTCCTCCCCATGTTAAGCCTCTGTCCTACACAGCTGCACTTTTGAAGAACTTAATACTGGGGGAACAAACACCTAGCATTAACTGACAGTGAATTAGGATCAGTGTCACTTAGAAAAAAATACTTCAGCAATTTAATCCTTGATCTTCTGGGTATCATAGTTTCAAAGAGCATCTATGAAATATACAAAATAGATAGACCTTGAAAACAGAAAATAAAGATGGGTAAATTTTAGGTAGTGGCCTTGAATCCATCTTGCTGCTGCAAGCCCAGCTGTAATTGGAAAGCAGTTCTGGCTCTTATAAGCATTCAGTCAGAGAATTCTGATAAGCGTTCATAATTTACTCAGACCAAACCTTTCTACAAAACTACAAGCCTCAGGACAATGGTCTTGTGAAAATGCATGTTTCTCAGTGCAGTGTTCTTTCCAACTTACATGATAATTTACTTTCTTGTTAACATGTGAAAGAAGAAGATAAAAAAAGATTTGTCAAACTACGGCGTTTGCTGAAGGAGACTCACTTTAATGACTCAAAGTAATCAGAACCGATGTCAGAACTATAGAAAGCAGTTCTAGTCAGAATCAGAGCTGTAGTCAACAATAGACTTTTACTGGACCTCACTGGGCTATGCAGTGAAGATAGAACTCACCACACTGAAAATGTGACCCTTTGATTGTGTCTACTACCTGATGCCAAATCAAAACATGGGCTTAACTTATGCTGTTAATGAATGACTTAATTTTCTAGTATCTTAATACTAGCACATAAACAAATGAATTTATCTTTTTCTTTTTCCCCAAACAGAGGCTGCAGTATACAGAAAGGACAATAGAATATTGAATCTTTTCAAAGTCTAATTTCTCTCAACAGAAGACATGCCCATGCACAAACATCAAGATAGCAGCAGTGGAAAATACAGGTGTGACAGCAAAGAGAAGTGCTTCCACGAAACTCTTGTGCTGTTTATGACAAAACCATAACTTTGTGTTACTCCCCTTCATAATTCATTACATTACTGTAACACTCAGGAGGAGAAAGTTGACAACTCATTTCTGTATTCAGTGTTTGCAACAGTGCACTGCAGTGTCCACTCCACAAAAGTACAATAGCATTTTCAAATCAAACTGTCCTCAGGCGGTAGCATTAATTGCATATTTTGTTTGCTGTCTTTTATCATTCTCTCCTGCTCTGCAGCAATCTGGGAAAGCACCAGTTCAGTCATCATCATTATTATGTACTTTTATTTATTAATCATATTCATGATGCATTTGAGTTACGTTCCAATCAAAATTGTGAACTGGCCCAGAAGATGCAGCAGTCATGTCATTTTGTATCAGCAGCTTCTCTTTTATTCCAATACCACTCTGACCTTCAGCAATAGTGTCATGTGCTTCTATAATGGTTCTCATTGCCTCCTTTCTCAAGCACCACAGCTCCCTAGAGACTATCTGCATGGGAAGATAACTTTAGGAGCCTCTAGGGGTCTGCTTTCTGTTTGCTCCTATACTGGCTAAAAAACAGTAAAAATCTCATTTGTTCAAATCCACATTTTTTCCTTTCTTTCACTTTCTTTTTTTTTTTTTTTAAATCCAAGAGCACAGCCCAACACAGCCTCTGCTTTAAGTTTCTCAGCAAAGCTACTGCCTAATTACTGCCTGCTGGGTAGCGCAGTTAAACACAATCAGTCAGAAAGCCTTAAAGATACAATATCCTTTTTCATGAACTGTCTGCTTGTCAATTTGAAGTCACCCTCCTGCTTTAAATCAACCAACCACAGAGGTGTTATGAACAGCAACTGATTTTCCATGCAGTGCTGCAAAACAAAATCACACCGTATCCTATTTTTAATGGTCACAGTTTTTCAACTGCATACCAAGAAGTAGCTGGCACTGCTGAGCTGAACCATATCAAAAATGGGTTCAAGTAGAAATAGCACAGAATCCTTGAAGAATACAAGTACAGACCCAATTACACATGCACTGTGATGTTCAAAGCCAATTACAGGCAACTAAGAGTGAGGCATTGATTCCACCTTCATAGGTGGAATTGTAGATACTGCAGCATTCTAGATACTGGCTGTTTTTATTTTTTGTTTCTACAAGATACAATGAAATAGGTTTTAAGGCTCAAAATCCTAAATATTATTTTATTAATCCACTATATATTTATGCATAAAGGTTTTTAAAAACAGAAATAGCAAAGGAACACCAGCCTTCATCAAGTTTACATCAATGTGGGCAAGGTGCAATAACTTTATACTTCTGTAGGCATTTTTCTACTTGACCTTCAGACACAGAGGTATTAGGAACACATACATGGACACAGCACATAGAAGTACCACTATAAGCTTTTAAAGACTTGGCAGAGTGGACATTTTCTACCACGCTCAGGACATTGGATATTTAGTAGTTTGCTAATTCGGACCTGTTCTCACCCATGAAGTTAAGCAATTAACCTACTGGTAACTGGAAATTTGCTATTAACTAGATAACAATTTTAATGTGAGTGAGGAAAGTAAAGTGTACTTATATTGACCAACAAAATGCAAAAGTATCATTGCATTTTCCACATTTAAGTCCATACCGTCAGTATTGCTATACTTTTTAGATATACTCTGTCAGAGTTGGTTTTACTCCATTCCAGTGATGTTGTGCACTAACAACATCACAGGCATAAGAACATATTTAAACCTTTTAGCATTTGTCACCTTAATTTAAATGATCTGTCTTAGAGAGAAACATTTTTTGTCTGTGTGAAATATGTTTCTGTTACCACTGGCTCTCATAGCACTACAACAAGGCAGAGTATAGAGTTTGCCCCATATAATGAGTATTGTTTAGAACATTGCTTGCACATCTGTAGTAGTGACTGGGACAGAGACAGGAGAAAATAGAATGCGAAAACGGGGAACAGACACTTCACCATCAGACTGAATGGAATAAATCTGCACCAGTGGCTCCAACAGGAGTTACTGAAAGTCCTCCCTTGCATTTTACTTGTTCCTTACGTCACAAAATCTGACTTTCTTTTAAGAATAACCATGTTCTTCATTTTTTTTAAATGTATAATGCCAGATTTAGAGATAAAGATAGTATACTTTTTCTTTTTAACATTAGATTTTTTTATTCTTATGTCTCTCAATCTCAAATTGATTTGTTTTTCTCAATCTCTTCTCAATCAATCTCAAAAGAAAAAAAAACCCAAACAAAAACAAACCCTCAAAATACTCAGACTTCCCTGCACAGTAATATAACCTTTTTGTTGGGAATGGAATTTGTTCAAAATTTATTAAATATGTCATATAATAACAAACCAAAATACTCACATAAAAATATAATGAGAAAATAATATGTAAAATGCATTGATTACACTTAAACTAGCATTAAAATAGCAGATCTGCTAATGTGACGTTAAAATTCTATGAAATTAGAAGGAAAGGTTAAAAACCCCATACAATCTGGAGTAAATGAAAATATATATATTAATTGATTATCAAAATTAAACTTTAGAATGGAAAATAGGTAATGCATAATTTAGTTTCCATGGATCTTGACTGAAATATTTCTAATCTACTACTAAAAGCACCTAAAAAAAGAAAAAACTATGGATATTATTGCCATATAATCAGTCAGAAGAGTTGTTATCAATGTGCAAGCATGTAGATACAGAAGAACGTATTGTTTTAGAGGAAAAGCTAGAAAAACTAATGGGATTCTTTACACATTTACAGAAATGCACTTACAACAGCACCCTAATGAAGAGCAGCAGTAAAGAGAATTGCATAAAGGACTTTTAATAAACTGATTTTGTGGTTCTGAATCAAAAACTTTGATTGAAATATCTATTACTTTTAGAAAGCATTTCAAAGAACCGAATATTAAGAGTACACATTGTTCCAAGCAAGAATATCTTCCATATTTGTATAAATTTTCCATCCTGAAAGCTCTACTTTTGCTGAGGCTGTAAAGGATGAGAGGAAACAAACAAGTGACCATCACAAATATGTTTCCTAAAATTTTCCTAGGGTAATTTCTGACATTCACAGGTCTACTCTAATGGAATGCAGGGCAGCCATAAGGCATTTCCCAACTACACTGAGTCATCAAAGCCATCAGGTAGAATAAAGGGAACAAATGCATTTGACCAACCTGTCTTTCAGTATGCAACCAGTCTATATCAGAATCATGGAATAGTTTAGGTTGGAAAGAACCTTTAAAAGACATTCAGTCCAATTCCCCTGCAATGGGCAGGGACACCTTCAACCAGATCAGGTTGCTCAGAGCCCCATCCAACTTGACCTTCAGTGTTTCCAGAGATGGGGCGATATGACTTTAGCTGGTGTATTTCAGATACTAGGGCAATTATGGAAGAAGAGAATAATTGCTTCAATAGTTTGGACAATCTATGATTTGGACCACCTAATAGTTTGGACCATCCAATGTTTTCTGCATAGGATACCACTTTGGAGATCCTCATTGCCTTTGGCTATTTTGGATACTTATGGGGCTTACACCACCACTTAAGAAGAGTTCTGTAGTCATAGGTCTCAAGGGCCAGTTTACCTACCAGGAAAAACTCCTGAGATGTTTCAGATTTCTTCAAATCACAGTTGTGGCAACTAATAAAGCCTTTGTACTCAAATTCTGAAGAAAAGCTGTCCTGAATTACCCTTCCCCATTTAGAGTTACCTAAGGATGCCTGAGGCCCATATGAGGATGACAGCTTGATAGAACAATCATTAATTCTCTTAATTGCAAACTCTGTCCTAAAAAGTTATTTCAGTTTATATAAAAACTCAAAGATTTTCCATTATTTTATTGTCAGGTGGGACAAAAACAATGAAAGGCTGACACAAATGTAAAATTTTGCAAAATACTCAATTTTAACTTGTAAAATAATTATCAGATTTACTTTTGAAGTTACATAATACTATTTATCAGAGATGAGGGGTGCAATTCAGGGCTATGAAGTTCTCTTACCTTACTCAAATTCTAGTTAAACAAAAACTGGAAGTATCTTTTTGAATCAAGGAGACATGTAGAGGGACTATGTGACTGAAAGGTTTCAGGAGCATACAAAGTAATTTCTAATAAAACATTAATGAAAGAATATGATAAACAAATAGGGCCATAACATTTAAAAATAAAGAAAAGAACAAGAAGGAAAATAAAGCTGCATACTTTGAAACTGTACAAGAAACCACAATGATTTCCTAAATGAAAGGTATTTTGAAATCTAGAAAGCAAAGAAGATTACCAGGCTCTTTACATGCCTAAAATTTACTCTTCAGTCATGCAAGCTTGCAAGACACTGAGCAATTTTTTTCTTATCTGTTAAAGCACTTACACCAGAGTTTATCCTGAGGCATGTGAGAAATACTACAGAAAACAATAAGAAATGACTGTTTAAGTGCTTGAAGGTAAGCAACTATTAATGTGAATTGCTAAATAAAGCCATGGTGTTCAGATTTTTCAAGCATAAAGTTTCTATGTTATAACCAGAAAAGTCTTCCTAAAACACCATCCTGCAGTTATAAAAGTAATGGTTTCTGGGACCAAAATGAATACTTGTCCATTGGTTATCAGAGGTCTCTCTTCTCCCTTGGAAGAGCTGTCTGGTAGGCCCATTGACAGATTCTGAATCCACTCATTATGGAGATCTTGAGTGAGTCCTGAGACCCTGAAATATGCCTGTGAAATCATTGACCTTCAATCATGTAATTATACATCTGTAATAAGAAGGATGAGTCAGGTTTACTTTTGAAATTAGTAAAGACAATAAAGGTCTAATAGCTGAGTCCAAAGATTGTGAAGCATAATTTTTGAGGGTCTTAATTTACAGTAGCTCTGGGAAATGAGATCTGAAAGGGAGCTGCTCATTTCCTCACTCATGCTATGAGCTTGATGGTTGTTTACAACACATTCACTCATCTACATACCATATAGGAAAAATTATGTAATATAGTGGTAATAATTAGCTTTGACTGCAGGCAAATTCCTGAATAAAGGGCTGTATTCATGGTATTAAATAAATGAGAAGAGCTGTGACCTTTTTATAACTTACTGAGGTAATTTTAATCTTCATAAATAGTTATAGCTATTAAGGAAATATTTTTCATACACTCAGTTTTTTCTTCTTACTGTGAGAATTGGTGCTACTGTTTAATTTCAGACAGCCCATCATATTGCTAGGCACATCAAAGAGGAGAACACATATTCAGATGAGTAAGATTGCTGCCATTATCTTAACAACCTGCTTACAAGATACATAGTGTTAAAATCAAAGGAGTAATAAAAAGGTCAGCAATGGCACATTTGGGGTTGTTTTATTTCTTGAACGAATGGGATTCGTGTTTGAAAACACTGAGAAATTAATGAATATATCTGCAGATAAATATTTTTTTTTGAGATTATGAGATGGGAACTTCCTGAAAATCAGATTATTGTATTTTCTACAGCTGGGCCATTCTTTAGAAGAATTTGTTAGTTATATTTAGATTTAAAGGCCAAATATGTTAATATCATGGACTTTTCTGAAAATAAAAAGTTTATTTAGGTAGATAAAAACGTGAACTGCTATCCTGGGTCAGAGTAAGGTCTACCTGTTACCATATACTGTTCAGAAACAATTAGTACTCCAGAGAGAGATTAAAAATCCTGCAGCAGGCTCATAAAAGTTATTTGCCTCATAACCTAAGTCTTTTCCTAATTAATTACAGAGTCAAGACTGCTTTTATCTCAAAGTGTAAAGTTTAACACTTATTACATCACAAGTTTATAGCTAATTAGGCTGATAACTGAACTGGACTGCTCTACTTAAAAAGTTTGATTCCTTTCTTAATTTTGCTGAATTCTTGATCTTTGTAACATCAAGTGGCAATGGGTTTCACAGTATTCATATGGTAAAAATAATTCTGTAACTTTCTTTAATTTTAACTTCATTGAATATTCTCATGGGTATTAGATTAGAGGCAATGAAATCACATTCTACCTCCTCTAATCATTTCATATTTTATTCACTTTTTTCATGTATTACAGGCTTACAAATCCATCTGTTAACATCTTTGCTACATCAGTGCTATGGAAAACTGTGGGTCTGAAATTTCAACATCTTCTTCTATGGTGTTAGTTGCTATGAATGGATATGAGAGCTTGTATGTTGAACAGTATAGTCAAGGGACATATGTCTCTTCATTCTGTTTCATAGTCTTAAGAATCCTTTGTAATTAATTTCCACAGAAGTAGTCAAGAGTTTCCGACACTTCCAACTGCTCTTGCTTTCAGTACTAGAAACAAGAACGTAGAAAAGCTATATAACAGAAGCAGAAAGAAAAATAAAACTAGCAGAGCATTTAACTGTGGAGTGAATTTATGCAGATAATCAAAACTGATGTGGAAGTTCCAAGGCTGAAGATAACTCACACCCTGTTTCACGCACTACTTAGTGGCTCATATAAACAGTTCTCTTCAACTGCAATAATGTTGTCAGCTCAGAAACAATGAATAATACTGGCATCCTTTTTCTTGGTCACAACTTGACAGATTAGGGTGGATATAAACCAGAAAGGTTCACAATGTGGCTAAAGGATGTTCACAGCTACGCTGAATCCTTGATCTACTATTACTGACACAAAGGCTGTGTTCTTTCTACAGGGCATCAGTTTCCAGGACAATAAACACTGGCTTTCATGAGTTCAATATTCTTTAATGATTTTTTAAAACAATGATTTGAAATTGAAAATAAAAATGGAATTTATTGAATGAATACCACAGTTACAATAGGGTACTTTCTGAGGGGAGGAGTATTAGAAAAATATGAAATATGAACCCTTTGGATCCCTTCAGATGAGAATATATATAGATGAATAAATGCATTATGATACAAAAGGAATAATAAAAATAACCCACTGGAGAAAATGTGACATTTTGTCTAAACACTTAAACTCAAAGAATGTTATACAGGTTTTTCATATGTGTCAAAACTGGAAAGCTCTCGCCAAAAGCTTTCTGGTCTCTTTACTGGCACTGCAATTGCAGTTCCAAGCCTAGAATTCAGAATGGTTACATGTCACTGAATTTTTGATGTGCTGATTTCAGACTGGCCCTATTTTGAGAAGGATTCCTTTTGTGAAACTTTTGAGATAAAACATATGCAGATAAGCCCTTTAGGAAGATGTATTCAGTGGTGGAGTGATCAGTCAACACTCATTTTGTGGCTGGTTACAGTACTAATTTCTGAATTAAGACCAAATTCTTGTTTAAATTTAGTATTCCAGGCAGCATTCATAGACTGACTCACTGCATGCTAAATGAAACACTAATTTGAAAGCAAATGATAAATCTTCATAAATTTACTTTGGTTCTTATTCTACATTCTCATCCCACATTTCCTATCAAATTCTTTCTGGAGTTTTATGCCTCTCTGTTTGTTTAAATACATTTCTATATAGAATTTTGCAATTCTCAGTTGAATGGAGAAGGTCTTTAGGTCTTTATTTTTGGTGATACTGGTAGCTACCATTCTCTCCCTGTATCACTAAGTGAGAGTATGACTATGGATTGTGAATGTCAGTGAAAACTAAAAGAATTAACTTTCAGTTTATATCCTAACATGTACAGCTAGTTTATAATCCCAGCTATTTTGGTAAAATCTTCTCTTTTTAACTTCTTGAATCTAAATATCCCCAAACCCACTGCTTAAACCTCTCTCTGAAGGATGATGTGCACAGCTCCATTTATGAATCATTTTTATTACCTCCGCTAATAGGGTTGAGGATGTCTTGGATTCTCTTATATTGTTTTAAATCCCGCCCATTCTCTTTCTACATTCAGCAGTGATAAACAGCCACATGCAACAATTGGCTATTCAGTCCTTTCATATGTCCTTCCTAACCTGCACAGCTTACATGTACTGCAAATTGCAGCCAAATGGATGCAGTCAAACTAACAGGCAGAAGGGAGGAGATGTGCAACTTCCCCAGTACACTCACTCTGAAAAACGAAGACTGTTCCTCCTCTTAGCAAAGAGAAGTCTCATGCAGTCTTTTCTATTTACTGTTCTTTGTTCTGTTAAAGGTCATTTCTTTTTACACATGATTTGTTATTCCTGTCTGCATCTAGTATATTTCCTTTAGAAATGACCTATTTATAATCATAATAATGCATTTCACTTATATATTATTGTCCAATAACGGCATGCTTTGGGGTTTAACAACACTGCTTCTTTCGCTTCCCCTTCAACAACTATTGAGGCATATCATTATATTAAACTATAACATATACTCCTCTTTAATACCCTGTTGTTTGACCAGCTTTAGATAAACTGCATACATTACCTGATTGCTTATATGGTCAAGGATAATCTCGTGAAGCCTATGCTATCTCAGAGTGGACTGCAGTACCTATCAGGAAATGTAAATCATGGAAAATTATTGACTTGACTACATCCTGATCTCATGATGTCATGATTTTAAATATTTAGAAGTGTCTTCTAAAGAACAACAATGCAATTTAAAAAGAATTCTTGGACCTTCAGCATCTGAAAATATATCAAGGAAATTGGTCTTCAGATTTTTTTCTGAAGAGGTGGGAAAGTGTTATAGATCTGAAGATGTCCCTGTACTTGCTAGTCTGGGATTTAAAACACTGCTAACTGTATGAGGTATTTGGATAAAATAGAATATTGTGGGGTTTTTTTTTCTTTCCTAAATCACTTTTCTTATGTTAATATTTCCAGACAGTGGTAGAAATAAAACCATTGCTCTTGGCAGGGAAAGGAGGACCTATACAGAGGACACTGAGATGGTATTGAGATTTGCTAAGGCTTCTAAGACTTGCCTTTTCAGAACACATCATTTAAACACAAAAGATTACCAAGACTGGTCACTCAGAATGAGCTGTCATTCTTATTCTGTTTGTATCATAACTTCTGAACATACATTTAAAAAACCCACAAAAGTAAATCTTTTCCTCTTTTCATTTATTTCTGAAGAGGAATCAACAGATTTCAAAAGATTTTTCTTTTTGTATTATTGAACTAACTATATTACTAATTTCCAAAAGGAACAGTATGTGAATTAACAAAATATGTCTGTGTTCATCATCTCACAGCATATTTTCTCACTAGATTTATTTCTATCATTAATGAAATGGTTTTACCTACTGAAGATTTTTTATATCTAATTGTTTATATACAAGCAGCTAAGAACAAATAGACTAACAAAAATAAAAGGGCTTTTGAGAGAAAAAAGATTTTATGAAGAACCCACAGGAAGAAAAGAGCCATTAGGAGATATTTTACAAGAGTACCATTGGGAATCTAACCAGAATACTTGAGCAAAAAAATGGATGCAAAATGTATTTAAATAGAGAAGAGCATGGACTCTTTAAACTCATTCGCAGGAGAGGCGAAAGTGTTTGCTGTGCCTACTTCACACAGTATAACAAACAGATTGTGTACAACTAATTTCAGAATCCTTTATTCTTCTGCCCCTTAAGGGTGAATAGGCTACTAAAGCAGAGAGGACTTTCATCTATAAAGTGTCAAATATTTCCCTCTTCTTTCAAGCACAAAATCCACAAGTGAGATCTTTGAGATAAACATAAAGCTCTCCCATTCATACATCTTACACATCTTGCTGGCTCATGATAAAGTAATTTCTAAAAATCCCCCAGTTTTAAATGTGCTTATAAACACCTAAATTCTATGATGGTTTTCTTTAGAGTTGAGATATCCTCTGCATTATTAAATACATATTTATGTGGGTTGGGCATGCTATCTTCCTGATTCCAAACATTTAAATTCCTCTCAGTCTCAACCATGACATTCCTAGGTTTCAAAAAAATATAAACAATCAAGTCCATTCTCAGTTTTTGCGTGTTTACACTCATACATATTTCAAAGAGGGGTCTCTTTCAGTGAGATATAGAACCAATGTTTTGCAAATTCTGCTTCCCATTTTTGTTTCCTTTACAGATTTGGAAAAAAAAAAGGCTCTATCTGGTCTTTTACTCCTCTTGCATGGCCCAGAAGAATAAGAACTGTTTATATTCTTGCTTCTTTATATTCTGTTTATATTCTTGATCTCCTCACAGTGAAGCTGTAGAAAGACCTGGACCTAGAACCACATTCCTTCTCTAGAAATTTTGAGGAATGAAAAATGAGCCCAGATCTGCTCTTCTCATATTCATTCTATTTTCCACTCTCTGTCTCCTCCAGAAGATGTTGTAAAATCATATTCTTCCCTCAGAAAGACTTTCCTAGTTTGAGCAGCAGTCAAAACCTGCAGCTTTCCAAATTTCGGAGGAACACATTATTGTAAAACTTACCTTTCTCCAAGTTGTCTCCTAGCTCTTACTTGGGCTATTCAGCATACTCCTGTCCTTTACATGTATCTGCTGGGAGCTGCAAAATTTGTTATTGTAAGTCTCCATTTTCAGTCTCTCTGCAGTTCTCTCTCTACTCCTACCCAGACTATATAGAGAATGCAAAATTTTTAGAATCTTAAAACATACAACTGAGGCCTATTTCAAAAGTAAAGTAAAAAAAGTATTTATCCCTTTCCAGAATATGCCAACAAGGTCTTAATACTAAATCAGCAGTGGAACATCTACTGCATTTCAGAGGATATCTCTCATGTCACCAAATGTAGGTGAAGGTAGGAAGTTCATTCCTGACTGGCATTGCCATTGTGTGGTGTTCAGAAGAAAAGAAAGTGTTTGAAAACATTAATTTCATCATTAGTGCAATTTTTGTGAATTGAGGTATCTGAACACGAATGACTTCTTAATGTAACTATGTTCCTTACAATGAGTTAAAAGTAAACTCTAGGAGCATCTCACTAGGACTCAGAAGTCACCTAGGGCATATTTCAGAGATAGTTATTCTCCATGGTGTATTTATAGATTTTTATGGGACATTGGGATAAAAATTATGGTCAAAATGGAAAGGAAGGAATGAAGGAAGAAAAGAAGATTTTGCTATCGCTGAAACATGATGGCCATGTATGAGGAAGCAAGACACATTGTTCCACGTTTTTTTGTAAATACCAAGGAGTTAATAAAAACACTCTGCTTCTCTCTACCCTTGGGATAAAATACTTTGCAGTTCCAAGTCCAGAAACAATGAAGAAATATCTTTGTAAAATTAGTTAAGTGCTCCAAGTAAAATTTATTTGGTCTTTATAAGTCTTGAGTAAAAGAAAAGAAATCACTAAAAAGTACATATAATGCTAAACCAAACTAAAAATGCTACCACTTCCTATAAATCTTGTTACAACTGTTATTCCGTTTTGGCTTAGTAGATTTACAGACAGGTTACCTGATTTTCCTCCAGAACACTTGGATTTCACTTAAAGCTGTCTTCTAAAAGATGCAAAAAACATTCCAGCCAGTCAGTCTTCAAAAACTCTCATTAAAGACTATAATTTTAATGCCACTATTAGTCAATCTTGTCTTGCAGCAAAGGAGTAAATGCCAAAAAAGTACAATTGCTTACACACTTGAAGAGGAAAGCGGCTAAGGAGAAGCAAAACTATGGTTGTCCTTAGTAGGGAGAAGAGAGCTGAGCTAATTGATCACCAGTCGCTTGATGCATTTATTTGCCTAATAATGCTTTTTACTGTGTAATCTCTGTCTCAGCTCTATACTGAAGGACAGAAAATAAGGTACTGAAAATAGTTTTCCTTGACAGTGACAAAAAATTAGAACTTCTCATACATACTTTATTCATTTTATGGGTCTCTGTCTTGTTTCCATTGTCTTTACCTTCCGGTTTTACCTTGTCTGATTAAAATCATTAATTTCAAAAAAAATAATTAAGAACAGCTGCACTTCCCAGGAAACTGAAGTACCAGCTTAGGACATATATGCTTAGACTTGGAATCCTTTACCTCATGGTTCCTAGCCAGCAGGAATTCTAAGAAGCTAATTTATTACTCCCTTCCTCACTGCCTTCAAGGTGTATTGATATTTCATGCTTTCAAAAATAAAAACAGCATTCTACTCATTATTCTACTAATAGCTAAAAAGCGTTTCCACATTTCCAGTCAGTCCAAAGGGAATTTCTTTTGCTCTCTGAAGGAAGGAGATCCTACTGATTCCATCAACAGTTTAGGAAGGAATTTATTGTGGAACAATTTGGAAAACACGGTTGCTTTGCAAGGAAAATCTTACTATTTCCATCTCTCAAAATTTTTAAACACACTACATGCAGAATAATACAGTCATTGCACTGTGTAAATACAAGTTATAGTTCTACACATCTATTTGCTTCCAGTTTTAGCAGATGTTAAGTACACTCAAAGTTGATGGGAATATTCAAAATTATCAAGAAAGTGAGGAAAGGTTCTTGTACTGCCAAAAAATTTTGTAAGACTGCATAAATAAACCTAACACTTCTGTTGGCTTTTAGCACATTCATTATTTAACAGGGCTTTGAAACAAATGCTCCCATTACTGTCTAAACAATTAAATAGTTTTGAAAGTTTTTCAGCTTCTTTGCATGATGTAGGTTTATCAGCTGACAATCCCAGGCGCATTAGCTATTTTAAGAGCCTAATTCACTTAGTGTATTTTATGTGTTAGCAGAATGATGTATATTACATTGTAATTAATTCTGAGCTGGCATAATACTAAGAAGAAATCTCTCATATAAAAGAGATAATAATTGCAAGACCTTAAATAAGGGCATAAGGGCTTTATGCAAGTTTTTTAAACTTCTGAACTAAAAATGCAGCTACGTTTCTGTCCTATTATTACACTCAAATGACACTGAAAGATTTGTATTAATAAGAGATTACACAGACAGTCTTAATATCATGCAGCTGTAATTTAAGAATTAACCATTTACTATACATTTCCTTTCACTTCTGTGTATGTACATGATTACCTTAAATAGGAATTTACCTGAAAAGAAGAGCCTTTGTAGAAAAGTATTTTTTAATTAATGGTACTTTTAAAGGGATGCAATGTTTTAAATTAAATTACATTAAATGCTTTTGTGTTTAGCCTGCATTAAACTCTATTTTATTTATTGTCATCTTCCCAGCATGGTCTCATCATGGTTGAAGAGGGCTGCTAATGCTATTTATATTATGCTGCACTGTCCTCTAATTGACCTTGTTTGTGCAATGGAATGGCTGCTTTTCTCAAGCTGCCAGCTCTTTATTGCTGCATTTTGACCATGCACTAGTGGCTCTTTGTGCTGCTTTTGAGTTCAAGAATCAATACTGCATTCCCCACAGCCAATAAAGGAAGCTGACAGCATGAATTAACTGAGTGTAGCCAGTTGCATGGAGGGCCATTGTCTTTAAGGAAAATCTGGACGATTACAAGCCTCCGTTGCTTAGTGGAGATTTTAATGCAAAGTGCGAGGTTGCTGTAATTTAATTTTGGCCTGCTGCTCTGACACACTCCCCTTTGCTACTGCTTCATGGAGTCCAAGCTATTAATGGCTGCAGACCAAAACACATAGGGAGACAAAGGCAAGTAGTCACAGTCTCACAGTACCAGCAGTTACTTTTGATTTAACAGCAATATTTCTTTTGCATTTATTGGAATTGACAGAAACTCCTTTTTTTCCCCTTCCCAGACTGTTCCCTGTTGAATTCATACATGTAAAATAAGCCAAATGAAAGCAAAATATCCCAACAACAGAACCACAAGGTGTCATGTCCTGAACTGACACCCAAAGGAAGTTTGCATATAGGACAAAACTGGAAATGTATGCAATGTCCAGGGTTCTCTCCCCTCTAGTCTTACTGAATTATCTAGTAAGGGATGCTGCTTAGCCACAGCTACTGCAGTAGAGTGCTGCAAAGAACTATCCACAGCAAATGCAAGTAAATATAAAGTTAACAGTAGGACTTTTGCTGCTAAGAGCAGAAATTAAATACTTTTTATTTTAAAAAAGAGTAATGGCTTCTATTCAAGATGCTTTCATATTGAAATCTATAGTTCCTTATGACAGACAGTATTGTTGATTTAAATGGATTCAAGCTCAGTTATTCAAAAGGACAATGTGTTATATACAAACCATTTAACTCAAGCTTTTAACTTGTTTTCTCTGTTGACAATAGTATGAAAGATTGTCTGAGGAGTAATCATTCTAAAGCAATGCCATAAAAGTTTTATCCACTTATGACTTCTATAAAAAGACTGAAAATCTTGATTCCTCCTGCCTGTTTACCTGCCCTATAAATGCACCAGAAATTTACCTGAGATAAAGAGCTGAAGGTAAGCTAGATATAAAGTATATTTCTTCTAGACCACAGGGCATGGAAAATAACAAAATTAATTTATTGCTTCTATCATTATCCATGTTGGCCATCTAAGAGTTAATCACCTAGTCTTCTACAGTCAGTGTAAAGTAAGAAGCATTTCTAGAGGATGAATCACCCCAGGCCAAAATAGCAGTTGGAGACAGCTGATGGACTATGATCAGGAGGTATCTATTTTTTTCTCCACTGACAGTAGAGGGAGCATTGCCAATTAGCTATGTCAACTTTTAGAATGGCAAAATGGGGTGAGATAAATCCCAGATGAGCTTTTTAAAATTATACAGTGTGATAAAGGGAATGGAGCAAATAATAGTCAACAACTGGACGAGGTATTTCTTTAGAGTTACTGCCATAAACTACATCTGCTGCAAAATTGTCTGAACAGCACTACACGCAAAGAGTGTAGGGGTTCACAAGAGGTGTTAGGGCTTATACAAGGCATATTTCCTGTGAAAACGAAAAACCCTAGGGGACCTATTCCATCAGCAAAGCCAAGAGATGAGAACTTCTAACTACCTTGAAAAGAAGGAGGTCATTCTCTTCATTCCAGAGATGGGACCCAAGAGAGGACCTTATGAGTTAGTAGATACACATGAAGGCTCAGAGTAATTTACCCTGAATCCTCATATTTAAGGATCTTTTACTAATTACTTCTCAACTTTTCCATGGGCTTCATATCTTCCACTGATGTGCCATTGCTCTTCCTCTCTGAAAATACACATAAATTTACCTTTCAAGAGATCCCTCTTGATAGACCACATTTTCCATATTCACCAACAAAACAAAAAACAAGGTAAAAATAAGTTGGACTGACCCAGAAGTGATCATTATCTCCTGCACTGCAACATGATGAAACTGAAAATCAATGGATCTATGGAAAAAAAGGATCAATAGATATAAGTAATAGTTAAGCACCTATAAAAGAAAGTACCAAAGTGACAACAAATATAATCTAGACAGACAAGCTGACTCCTGGGGAGGAACTCAGTTCTGTACATAACATGGGCTTGACCCTTCTTCAGCCAACAGTAATTAAAATGGTCTGACTGACACCAGAAGTAGATCTGGACCCTGAACGAGTTTTTAAATACTGCTGTCAGCAAAGCACCTGAATATTACTGAAGCTGCACACTGAGAACATTTAAGCATGTTGAACTAGTAGCCAAGGTTGGTACTGAGATACCCAAATACTTCTCCTCTGGACTTCAAACAGAGCTACTTCTATGTTTTATTGGAGAGCAGAGCATGGCACCAGCTGTTGAAAAATATCCTTAGTCAGAAATGATCAAAATTTAGCTCTATTCAGAGAAGATTATTTTTCCAGGCTAACTTACTAATAAACTTGAAAATGCATTTCAGACCTTTTATAAATGTTGACAGCTAGGAAGTTTGGAATCATTAGCAAGACCCAGTTTTCAGGTAGAAAACAAGGGCAGAGCATATCTAGCTTTCCTTTGAAAATAATATATTATTAGGATTAAAACCAGCAAATGATATGAAACTAAGGTAAACCTAATTTGCATTCTTCAGTTCAAAAGAAATGTTGCTTTGATACCACTGTGGTATATTTGCAGTACATACATGTTCTCCTGGGAATAAATGTTTATTAAAATTCTATTTCTCTCCTCTTTTTGTTTTACTGTATGCTTTTTCCCACAGTCAAGCTTTCAGTAGCAAAGCTATTCCAAGTGCACTGTATGGATAAAAACACTGTTGTGACTTAAAAGAAAAAAAAAACCTAACACAGAATTTTGCAAAACAGCAGTTTTATAAATGCCAGTAGTCACCACTAAATTGCATACATTTGTAACAGGACACAGTCACTTCTCGTGCTGCCATTAATGAGAATCAAGTCGACGATTCTGTTTGTATGCATCACATAATCCACAGTAACTCAAACTATGCTCGTTTTAAAATCACAAGCAAATTAAAACCTGTGTTTTGAGGATGTGTTAATTATTTGCTACTTCTTGAAATTTTTGAAGCTAATATTAGCTAATGAGGCTAAAAAGATTGTTTCTGTTATTATTTTAACCTTTTTACCTATCTTACAAATATTGATTTTGCTTGGCTATACAACAGTATAGGTATGCAAAAACAGGTCCCACCTCAGCTGCTGGGCAGTTTCAGTGAGTACATTTAATACTTAATAGAAAGCTGGAAAAGAATGTTGGTGTATGATTACTACACAATCACAATTTTTTAAATTGCCGTGAGTACCAAGAGTCCTTCTCAATCCTTCAAAACTACATAAACTACCTAGTTTTGGAGTTAATGCCACAGAGTTTTGTAAAACCTGAAGAAAGTGTGAAGAGTTTTTGGTGGACACAAAGGGGAGCCTTTCCTCAATAAGAGACTGCCTGGAAAAAAATATTTTAGAATTTTCTTAATGGGCTTTTAGGTGTCTATTTTCAGAGCCTAGCAACTGAACTTTGATATTTGATCTGGTTCTGAAAACTATTCATATTTTTAATTATTCTATAAAATACAAATATAATAAAGATAAGGATGATGATTATAATAGTAGTAATCATAGCAATATTAGTCTTAGTAGTAGTAGTAGAAATGCTGGAATCTTCACCCAGTCAAATGTCAGGGCTTTATTCCTATCAATACATAGATAAATGCGATTTCTTGTTTAATGACTTCTCGTCAAGGTAGATGGGAAGAACATATTATGTGTATCAAATGGTCTATTTTGTTTAAAAAAATTATAGGCCGCATAAAAAGGTTACTCACTTCACTTGCTACCAAAATGGATATGTGCAAGGTATGCTGTAATACTTTTACAACAATTTTTCGGAATGGAAAAGAAGAATATCTTACCACATAAAAGTCGTGGAAAATTTAGGAAGAGAGAATATGATCAACTCATTTAGAATTTGCAGAGCGTATGAGGGTTAACATCTCTAATGATAACTGCCACTTGAGCTTTCATAATCAAATGCTTCAATTTTAGGTCTCATCTGAAAGGCAGATCACATAGAGAATAGTCTGAAACTCTTTAATTGCCCTGTATAACAATACACATTTTTAAGTAAGTGAATGCATTACAGCTTTGACTTTTGTTCTGATCATTTTGTGTTACAAATAGGGGCACACCCATCGTTCTTCTCATCAGTTAGAAATTTTAATGTTGGTGCATAGGATATTCAGTCTGCATAATTCTTTTTGCTCTTAAGAGAAAATGTCTGGTTATGCCTTTATACACTGAGAAGAGAAGTGATGCCATTGTCCTTGAAAAGACTGCGTTTGCTTTGGGTAAAAAACTATATCATGTGAACTGGTGCTTATGTCCTTTGCAAACTATGAAGCAAAACGCATTTTAAAAAAAATGCATTTCAGTGACCAGTGTCCACTTCTGATATTTTATGTTAGTAAACTGACCTGCACACAGCTCTTATTTATACATCAGTGAGTTGTTTCAATTGTATTAATATCAGAAAAGTTACTCCAGATGTACACCTGCAAAACTGAATTTGGCTCTGTGTGGGGACATATAGCTGGTACTATGTAGTCTTTCATCAGAGATTTTAGAGCCTGTACAGAAAAAATGTTTAAAAGCAAATGAAGAGGTGGGAAAGAAAAGGCTGTCTCTTTTAAGAAACTGGCAAGTCTAGCAACTTGACTCTAACAGAAAAGCTCAAATACAAGCGCTGTTTGTTGACTTGTGCAGTGGAGAGCCACTCTCCTTTTTCTGGCTGTTTCCTGTGTGCTAACTGAAGATACTGCCACGTACTTCCTTGAGATGCTGTCATATTTAATTAATGGTGTTCTAAAGCATCACATGAATCTTAGTGCTGCTGGAATTTGTCCACTGAATACATTTGGTATTTTGAATCAGCCACAAGTATCCTGGTATCCATATTTCCAATATTAAAGGAAACAAATTATTACAGAGAAGGTACCAGGAAGTAACAGTTTTGGAAGGCTGCCACAGACTCTCACTGATTTATAGAGGTATCATGTGCCTTTCCACAGACTTACAATCTCTTCTTCCTTACACTGCTTGTATCCATCTAAATAATGATGGGGAGCATATGGCTTTATTTTTAAACATTGGCACAAATTTCAGTCAAGCAGCTCATAGGTTATAAATCACAGGCCATATCCAGTTCTAGCAGATTGATGACATCAGCAAGCCAAGGACTTCTTTTGGTGGAGGAGAAGGGGGCATGGCATCCATGGGCCTAGCTGGATCCTCCTAGGAGGAACTTTTCCAAAGGCAGTGCACAGCAATATGTCTGAAGGAGCAAGGAATATTCAAAGTATTGGGAGACTTCAAGGGTGTTTTAGGGGTGGGAAAATGTATAAGATCTTTTTGTCTTGTATGCCAAAAACATACACACCATTGTGTTTTCTACCCCAAATAGCTCCATTCAAATCAGACTAAAACTCTGCAGAGATAGAAAGGTAGAGACAAATTGGGGTCAACACTTGCCTACCAGACTGAGGAGAGAGAGACACACTGCAAAACTGTAAAGTATTACTTATCCTATTCGAAGTACATAAACAATAATGAACTAATACATCAGAAACAATGTTAGAAACCATTCAAATTTATAAAATATAACTTTCATTTCTAAATGTTAATAAAACCTTAATTTCTTTAACAAGTTTTCCATTGTAAAAATGAAACCAAAGCTTCCAATAAAAGATTAGCTTTCCATGCAACAGACAAAATCTGTAACCCAAAAAGCAGATATTAACAATGTGTAGTGGGTTTTGCCTCATCTAGTCTTCCAGAAACTAATTTTACATTTTAAAGAAGGCTATTTCCCTTAATGATAGTGATTTTTGGTTTGCATTAGATCATGTAGTATTGATTTTAATTTTTTTGCCATGGCTGTGAGCCAAATTCTGTAATCTTGCCTTGTTATTAAACGCTTGTGGACATCCCTCTTGAACTACAATGTCATGTGGTCAGTTGGTTTCTGAGGTTTTTAATAATGCACTTTCGCATAGAATATGTTGGACTGGGGAATTCTGTTGTGCCACCATTTTGTTATTGCCTTTTGAAAGCAGAAAAAAGGCTATCAATATTTTATCGAATATAAAGATCTGTGTAGGTTTTGTTCGTGAATATGCAAGGCAATGAAGCAGGGTCTTAGACAGACTGGTGTCAATGCTGTCAAAACCAATGCAGCACCTCCAAATACTGGCAGTGAAATGAAAAGCAGAAAGCTAGCTCAAACACTTTTTTTCTTGAAGAGTGTGCAGTTTTCAGGCTTGCCTTAACCCCATGCTATCTGCCATGAGCACCTGGGAAAAAATGAAAGACAATTTCAAAAGCAAAGCAGGCCTTTCTAAGAACATTGTGAAACAAGTTTCCATAAGCTGTCAAAGTTGCAGAACAACAATAGCAAAAGCTGATGGATGGAAACAACCCAGTGAAAGATACTGACTAAATGTTTTCTGTGCTGTTACTTGTGAGGGGAAAACCCCCAAACCCTCAACTTTTCAAAATCAGATGATGTTAAATATTGATATAGAACCTTCAAGTTTGTGATTCATATCTGAAAATGTGAACCTTCTCTTCTTTAACAAGAGTGTTAGTTAGTAATTCAGGCTGTAATTCTGACTCTCTCTGTGCACATTATTGCATTATATTCAACCACAAAGAGCAGATGGGCTGTTTACTGTACAAATACAATGCATAACAACTCTCTGCCTTGAAAAGCTGGTTATTTACAGCTTCAGTCCTTATTCACATGCTTAATTTTACAGATTTGAATAGTTCCACTGGAAAAAGAAATACCTGCCTACATCTTTGCCAGATAAGGGCCCAATTTTATGGACAATAATAAGGTGAGTGCTTATGCAATAAGGGTAGGAATTAAAAACGGAGCAGAGCTCCAACAGGAAGACATTGCAGCCACATTACATGCATATCAACTGTTTTATAAAATTCTGAAGCCATCAAACACATGGGATGAAGAGTCTTAAAAAATCAACATATGCCTATTAATGCACAGTTTGTGATTTTACATGTTGTACCTGAATACTTGGTTGCACATCTGGATCAGAAAGAAGCAAGTACAGTTTAAAGAGGAAATCATACACCAGGCAGGATTGAATTTATCTTTGACAGAAGAAAAATACGCAACAGTGATGCAGAACTGTAATTCATGCAACATGACCTAATTATTTTAAAGGAAATGCTAGCAGCACTTTAAAAGCCCATGGATACACAATTGTTAAAATTTAATGCTGGTGTTTGCATGTATCAGAACTTATGGAAATTTGTGTGAAATTTTCACTCCTGTTTCATCCAGGGCTCCTCTGAAACAAGACTGTGACCTCAGCAGGGTTATTCAGCTTAATAAAAATTTTAAATAAAATAAATAAGTAATGTCAAGTCATAGCTCATTTGCAGGACATCAATCATATACTTGTAATTTGTGGAATAAGATTAAATAAATACAAGGAATCAAAAATAGCTCAGGGCCCAGCAGAATTTGACATTTTACATTTTTCTATTAATCCCTTATGTGAACCCACCATGTTTCTCAGTCTGTAACTGAGAAATAACCTTGCACCCGTCCACAGGTGCAACATAATCCAGTAAGATAAACTTTTCAGTGTCCTTTTTAATATCCCATACATGAGTAGAAAATGTACAGCATATCACCTTTGCTCAGGTTGTTCTCTTTCTGAGATGCATTGATCCCTCAGGCACCTCTCTGCAGACATCTGCTTCATGGTTTGGCAAGATTCAACTTATCTGATAGCAATGAGGAAGTGGTGCGAAGTGCCACCTCATGAGGCACTCTCTGACTTGTCTCTGCATGCTCTGCACAGACCTGCAGGCCCTCCCTGCTCTCTGTAGGTGACAAATTTCACTGGCGGCAGTGAAAGAGGCAGCACATCAGAGACATCACCCTATCTGCCTTTCCTCTACCTGTAAACTCCTCTATGTGACTGTAGTAGGAAGGACATTTGGTTGCCAAACTTACCACGATATTATGACCAATGGCTCATGAACCAAATCTTGCCTTTGTGGAAAAGACCTCTATAGACATCTGGGCAATTGAAAAGCTACTCAGGCTGGTATAGCAGTGGGATTTGACAGTGCCTTTCCCACTGAGTTTTAATGATTCCTACCCAGCAAACAGATCTAGAAAAAGAGGTTGTCAGGGAGGGAAGGAGAGCTCAGGACACCACATTATTCAGTGCTCCTGTTGCAGGAATAGTGAGATGGGATGAGGGTTGGAGGGGAACTATTTTCCATTTCAACTATTTCTGTCACATTTTGAGAGCTTTCTGTGGAACTGGTGACTGGATTTCATGCTCTGAGAGAGTTTGTTTCCATCCTTTTCTTTGTAGCCATCTCAAATGACCGGCACTCCTTGATGCTAGGGACCATTGCCTCCACTGGTGACACCAGACCATGTCCTCCTGCAAGTCTGAAGACAGAACAACCTGTCAGAATGGAAATGGATGTGACTCCTTATACCAAGGCACTGACCAAAGTCAGTGATGTACCTCTGCTTTGAAAAAAGAGAGCAGATAAGTAGGTAGTAAGCATTACTGCGATTTTCTCCTTAACCACATCAATCCAAACACTTCAGCTGGAGAAGACATCTTCCCAAAATTGCAACATGAATGATGTCAGCTGATTACTGAAACACATATGTACAGCTTGTCACTGTGCATATCCAAGTCTCCTCTGGCAGAAGGAGCAGTGAACGTCATACAAAAAGCAATGCCTTGCCAAAAAAATCCAAAAGGTTGTATCTTCTCAGAGTGGCAAACCACTTTCAGAGCTTCTCTTTGTTCCACTCTTTCTTTAGTGGAAGACCTGAATTTGGCAAATTAAAATTAAACAAAATGGAAAAAATAAAAGGAACCTGAGTACTCTTCAGCTTAGACATCCTTTCCTGAATTCACCTAGTAGTTGGCATCACTGATGAAATGTACTGATCTGTCTATTTCCACTCAATATCTGTGTCAATACCTTTTCCATTATTCACCCTTAGTGCTGTATTTAACTACTGGAGAGATTTTTAGTGCTCCTGACAATGAGAGACAGATACCAATGGCTGTAGTCAGTCTTGGTGTAGCAACTGTCCATGAATTCTCGCTCCAACATACAGGTCAGTTAGCATCAACTTACAGATTTCTGAGCTTTAATTTATTTATTGAGGCCAAATGACTTCAGGAGGAGTTGCAGCTATTCAACACTTCTCAAATCAGGCAATTTTATTTAGAAGCCTAAAGGAATCTGTATCTGGGCTTTAGGTGTTGAAGTTTTTGTCTGTTGAGAAGGAAACTGGTAGCAGTAATTTAGGAAGGCATTTTGCCCTTGGCTCCACAGGCTTCTGCTAATCATGCTCAGGTCTGACCTGTGCTACTCCGCAGTTGACTCAGTATTTGAACTGTCTTGACTTAACATTGCCAGATTAAAGCTAATTTCTACTGGTTGTGTGATGAACATGTTTTTCAAAGGGAGCCAGATTCAATCCATAGTGCACTGAGGCAGTGCCTGCCATTTGCTGAATGCAATGGGCTATGCTGACAGTGGCTAGGGTAAGCAGAGGTATGGCAATCACAAAGTCTTTGCATCAATGGCATTGTTGCTTTGTCAGTGAACTAGCTAATGGAGGAAAGATTGAAGCCTGTATTTCCCAAAGAATAGTCTGCCTTTGGTGTTTGCAGCTCTGGAAGAATTGTTGAGTTTAGTGATTTAATCGTGATTAATCCTGCAGGCAAATATATGCAAATGAGAATTATAGAAACATTAAGGTTGAAAAAGACATTCAAGATCATTGAGGGAAACTATTAACCTTATGCTGCCATGTCAGTCACTAAGCCATGTCCATAAGTGCCACATCTATATACTTTTAAATACCTCCAGGGATAATGCTTCCCTCACTTCCCTGGGGAGCCTGCTTCAATGTGTGGCAACTCCCTCAGTAAAGAAATTTTCCTAATACTCAGCCTAAACCTAACCTGGTGCAACTTGAGGCCATTCTTCTTGTCCTATTTCTTGTTTCTTGGGAGAAGAGACTGATGCCCACCTTGCTACAACCTCAGGTAGTTTCAGGTAGTTGTAAAGAGAGAGATCTCCTCTCAGTCTCCTTCATCTCAGGCCAAACATCCCCAAGTCCCTCTGCTGCTCCTGATAACACTTGTGCTCCATCCCCTTTCCCAGCTTCATTGCCCTTCTCTGAACACACTCCAGCACCTCAATGACTTTTTTGTAGTGAGGGGCCCAAAACTGAACACAGGAGGTGTGGCCTCACCAGTGCTGAGGACAGGGAGATGACCACTGTCCTCGTCCTCATGGACACAGTATCCCTGATACAAGCCAGGATGCCTTTGGCTTTCTTGGCCACCTTGGCACACTGCTGGCTCATGTTCAGCTGGCTGTGAACCAACACTCCTAGGTCCTTTTTGACCGGCAGCTTTCCAGCCGCTCTGCCCCAAGCTTGTAACATTGCATGGGGTTATTGTGACCCAAGTGCAGGATCCGGTATTTAGCTGTGGAACCTCATAAAACTGGCCTTGGTCCATTGATCCAGCTTGTTCAGATCCCTCTGTAGAATCTTCCTGCCCTCCACTAGATCAATACTCTAGCCCAGCTTGGTGTCATCTGCAAACTGACTGAGGGTGCATTCAATTCCATTGCCCAGATCATTGATAAAGATATTAAACAGGACTGGACTGAAGACTGAGCCCCAGGGAACACCACTTGTGATTGGGTGCCAGATGGATGTAACTCCATTCACCACAACTCTCTGGCCCAGCCATCCATCCAGTTCTTACCCAGCAAAAAGTACATCCTTCCAAGCCATAAACAGACTGTTTCTCCAATAGAATTCTAAAAATCCATGTGAGTGGAATGCAGAATACAAACTACAAGCTGCAAACTGTTGGCTTTCTTCCTCACTTTGCTCCCAGTGTTTTCCTGATCTTTATTTTTCTGGTAAAACTGCATTGCAGGCAAGTCTCTTTTTTTATTCTTGCTGTTACAATGTGGTAACAACGCAGTTAACCAGTTTTAACCAACCCTAAGATTCATTCATCCTTTCGAAAATTATTACACACACTTATGCACACATAAACTAGTTTAAAAATCTTTCCAAATAAAATCTAGAGAGAAAGTACTTTCCTCCTTAAACATTTTTAAAACAGGCTCATTTTTCTTCCCAATTACAGCAACTATACAAAGGAGCAATAAGTCTCAGAAGATTTGTCACAAATCCTCCAAGTCCATGACACCAGTTTCAAACAAAACCACTGGTTCCCTTCAAAACAGTAGTCTGCAGCTGCCTGATAAAAGGCCACAACCCAGTACAAGGTAATCATTAGGGAGACATTATTATTATTTTGCTAATTAGTCAAAAATCATGGATTTCCTGTGGCTTCTTCCTGCTGAGCAATCATTTGATCTTGCTTGTGTTGACAAACATACAAGTCACCCATGTGCCTCATTTATCATTTGACAAGGACAGTATTTTCTTCTTATGAGAAGACTAAGAACAAGAAAGCAGGCAAGAAGATTCAGAATATGACTGTCCTTTCTTTTCACTTCAATTGATACGGTGACAAACTCCACCAAATGAACAGGATCTGCAGTGAGCTATAAAGCTGCTGTTCAGATCCTGGCAGGGAGTGTTAATGCAGAATTCCTACACTGAGCCTCGCGTAAAATAGACTGGAAATATTCCTGCTTCAACTGAAATGTAGAGAACTCCATGTTCCCAAAAAAGGACCCTACAGCATTCCCCCAGCAACACTGCCTAACTGTCAAAATATGGCTAAATTTAGTTGAANGGGGGGGGGGGGGGATAATTTTATTTTGTAAAATGTAAAGAGTGAGATAAATTTGTACAGTTCAATTCCCCAAATTTAGTTTTAAAGACATTTCAAAACTCAGTTCCTTATGTAGGAAGTATTGTTTTAAATAATGTACATGAAAATCTGACATAAGGATATACATATGTGGAAATTTATTTATAGTTATTGCTAGTGATGGGTATGAATGTTTTTCAGTCTAGATATTTCTCTTTCAGTAAGCTGGTCTTTAGGCTGGTCAGACATCACTAAAAAAAACCACCACTGCAAAGTAAACTGTTATACCAGTTCTTGAATACAAAAACAAGCATTGCATTGTTTCTAAGGGAGTTGCAGTATGTTTTTCAAAATTTCTTCTTTGTTGTTGCATACTGCAGCTTTTTTTACTTGGCAGTTTAGCACAGCATGGCATTATTTTTCTTAATTCATTTTATGAATTAATATTACCATCCCCCAGGGAAAAAATAAATAATGGAATGCTATTATGAAGAGGAAAGAATCACAGTAAGCATATAGGAATATATAAAAAAAAAGCTTTTTAAAAGATGTGAAATAGTTAATTTTCTGTATTGATCATTTGGAGGAAGACAGACAGACAAGTATCTTACTCAGTTTTTATATATGAATTTAAATAGACAAGGCAAGCTGCTGAATTTATGACATTAACATCTGTGTCATCAAGAAAGCTTCTATGTCAACCTTTAATGTCTTTATATTGAAGGGTTTTCATTACCTAAGGAAAATAGGTAAAAAAAGAACTGGCAGGGATGTGTGTGAAAAATAATGCATTCTACTGCTTTTATAGAAAAGAACAAATGTTTCATTATTAAGGCTTGCGCAAAAACCAGATTGAAGTGCACCTTCACTATTTGCTTAAACATATATTTTTCTAGGGAGATAATAGTGATTGCTTGACTCTTTTATTTACAGACAGTTTAAATTGCCTCTCAAAAATACAGTTTATAGGCTGAATGATCTCAGCTACTTTGTGAAATTACTGATTTGTTCTCTTTATTGAGGCTTACATATCCTGCAGCAACAGTCCTACTGCCTCTGTGCAGCTTGCAGTACTGCTGCTAAGAATTTAAAAACAGACACATCAGTTTTAGAAACTTTATTTTTTCCTCTGCTTTAACAAATCAATCCTGTATGGCCATATTGTCACTTTAAATGGGTCAGGACAAAGTGTATCCTTAGTCATGCAGTCTTATTGCTGATCACCAATAATTTGAATAGCCATGGCACAAGAAATTATTTGGTTCAATAGATGTAAACAT
The DNA here is from genome assembly GCA_013396695.1 of Sakesphorus luctuosus. Lineage (NCBI taxonomy): Eukaryota > Metazoa > Chordata > Aves > Passeriformes > Thamnophilidae > Sakesphorus > Sakesphorus luctuosus. The sequence goes on along the minus strand of VWZD01002273.1, from coordinate 380,847 downwards.
GACAAATCCCATCCAAAACACATCAAAGTTAAGAGGACTTTTCATAGCCTCCAACTTCCCTGGGGCCAGAGCAGTCTGTCAGAGGACTGTGACCCCAGCTCAGGACATCCTGTCCTCTCTCCTTCAGCAGATTTGTCAGATGAAAGGATCTGGGGCTGAAATTTTAAAAGAGATATGACTACCACTCTGACTTTAAGTACAAATACAAAAATCGTTGCCAAACAGAACATTTAGGACTTTGACTAGACAAACTGGAGAAATTATTGCCCACTGAGTTCAGCAACCAATCTGCACTGCCTGGATTTCCTCTTTGACTATTTGTTGTGGTGGTTGCTTTCAAAGAATTCGGCATTTGAAAGGACATTCCTCATAGTGCTCAGCCACTCAATTCACAGCTGTAAGGTGTTTTTTCCTTCCAAATGCATTCAATTAAGGAATGCTTTAAACAAAGGAAGCGAGGTAGGCTCAGGCAGTAGCTTTGATGTTGTTCTTCTCAGGCAAAACCAGGTTTGCAGAAATGATGACAGTTAATTTCCCAGCTTCTCCACTGAGCATGTGTGAGAAAGCAGAGCTGAATGAAACGTGTAGACATTATACAGGGATATTTACTGGCAGACTGGCTTTGTTTATTCTGTCCATCTTTCACACCTTCTACACATTTTCTCCTTGTACATTGGACTGTATTGGCAAGGCTTGATAAAGAAAGCACTTAAGGTCTTTGCTGGTAGTTGCTCACAGAAACTTAATTTCAGCACTGCATAGGAGAGTATATACGTTCTCCTAAGTTTTAAATTTACTCAGGCAAATATTTGGGTTGGAATGGTTCCCTATGCTCAGCCAGGGGCACAGAAAGAGTATTGTGAGATGGAGCTGAACCCCAGTAGCTAAGCAGTGTGTGACAGACATCAAGTGTTCACAATGACATCAGAGAACAAAAAATTCAGAACTATTTCAGTTTATTCAATATATGCAAAAGGTTTGTTTAAGGAAACAGCAGCTTGCTTGTAAAGACTTTGCTACCTAATTCTTGGAATAAATTATTCATTTCAGATTATTAGCCTAGATGACAGCAGTGATAGAGACTGTTTTTTAAAAGGAAAAAAAAGGGTCAAATGAAAAAGCATATAAATAAGGACAAAATATAAATAATTTTTTTGATCCAAACAAAACTAAAGGTTTATAGGCTGTGCCTCACCACAAGATTATCCATTTTTATTTTCTTCCTGGTAATGACCCAATTTCATTGTTATAAAGACAAAGTGATGATAAAGTGCTTATATGTAAGGGCTTGGGTTTGGAAAATTGTACATGACTGTTCCTCTGTTTTTCTTTGCTGTGAAATTCCACATTTCCCACTTTCATTTTTGCTTTAGAATCTTATCAACTTTTCAAATATTTCTTATATTTTCATGCACAGAGCCTTTGGCAGAGGTAGCTCAGAATGTGGAGAACAGCAGAACACCAAGTTCCTAAAACAACACAATTATGCATCTTAAATATGATTGAGTTTAAGAACACCAGACGGACATGAAAGCTCTGTTTCTATCTTGCCTTACAAAGAATAAAATTAATAGCTTGAATGAATGCAGTACAGTCACAAAGGACAATCAAGAGTAAATCTATAAAATTCAGTGAGAACAATAAAGGAGTCACAGTGGTTTGAAGGAAATGAGAAATAACTCCAATTCCTTTTTTTGAAAAAGAAAAAAATCTGTAATTACCTTTTTTCTTAAAAAGACATATGTTTACTCTTGTATTACTTTATCTGTTATTACTAGAGATGTTACACTGTCCTTCCTTACATTGCAATGACACACATTAAAAGCATGTCATTGCAAACAAACGAAAATTATTTTATCTATTTATCCCTATCTTAAAGAACAGTTTAAATAGGAACACAGGAATTAAGGTAATGGCAAATGATAATACTAAAACCCACTGTAATTACCATAGGTAGATCTTTATTCTCCACATACATTTATTTACTCCTGGTCTCAAGGCATGGGATATCTGTGAGATCTCAGAGCTTCAAGTGCCACATTTGGTTCCTGAAGCAGGACAGAGTTGTTGTCAGGGCCACTGACAGCCAGTCAACTCTCTGCAACAAGAATTCAGTGTCAAAACTGCAGCTATCCAAACTCTCAGGGAAATCCCTGCCCTGCACCCCAAGGTAGTTTTTTGAAGGGGTTTGCTGACCCAGATTTCCCACGCATATCCCCAGCCTGTAACATGGGGGCACATGCATGAGTACCTTATGTACACCTCCTTCATTCCTATTGCCCTGCCTGCACATCATGGGCATTTCTGATCCTGGTTACCCTCACTGAGCCTGATCATGACCCCCACTCACAGACCAAGATCCTGTCCCAGCCTCAGCTTGTCCCCAGGGAGGTGCCTGATGCCCAGGGCTGTGCCACCCTGGTGCCCTCCAGCTGCCCTGCTCCTGGCTGGGATGAAATGAGGTAGGCTGCCAGGGACTGCTCTGCTGCCCTGGAGTCCCCCACTTCTCCTGAGGGAGACCACAGTGCCCAGAGTGCTCTGGCACACTTGAATTGTAGTGAAAACAAAGCCTGGATGAATGATTCATACTGAGGATTTCAAGGGAGGTGATTCTGCCCCTTTACTCTGCTCTGGTGAGATCTTACCTGGAGCGCTGCATCCTACCCTGGGGCCCCAAGTATAACTGTTGGAGTGAGTCCTGAGGACAGCCCCAAAGATGATCAGAGATCTGGAGCACCTCTCCTGTGAGGGAAGGCTGACATAGTTGGGAGTCATTTAGCCTGGAGAAGAGAAGGCTATGAGGGGACCTTAGAGCAGCCTTCCAGTACCTAAAGAGGGCCTACAGGAGAACAGAAGAGGAACTTGTTCAAGGTATGTAGTGATTGGACAAGGGGCAATGGCTTCAAACTGAAAGAGTGTAAGTTTGGATTACACATTAGAAGAAATTCTTCCCTATGAGGGTATTGAGACACTGAAACATGTTGCCTAGAGAAGTTGTGGATGTCCCATCCCTGGAAATGTCCAAGGCCAGGTTAGGTGGTGCTCCGAGAAAACTGGTCTAGTGGATGGTGTTCCTGCCCATGGCAGAGGATTTGGAACTAGACGATTCTTCAGGTCCCTTCCAAATCAACTGTTCTATGATTCTATGAAATGCCAGCTGAAGACACAGCCAGGCCACACATGAAATGGGAACCCTTACATTGCCAATGCTGTTGGGGCAGCAGGATCTGCAAGTGCCTACAATATGAAATTCAGTTTTCATTGAGCTAGACACGGGGCTTGCCCTCTGCTCAGGTAGAGGATAACTATCCTCCCTCTACATCTCAAGATAGCACAAAGGATGCCTTTCAGTGGCCTGCCTCCATTTCCCAGGCTCCCACACTGCCTTACTCTGCCTCCCCACGTGTACCATCAAACCATGCATGGGAGGGCAGAGCAGACCTTGAACCCAGGCAGCAAGGGCAGGTGGCTGCCAGACTCCTTCCTGCCCCCAGCAACACCTGAGTCACCCAAACCAGGACCAAGGATGCACCAGTGCTGTGCAACTGAAGCAGCAGACCAGTGTAAATCCCAAGGAATGTGTTTTGTTTGTGCAATCATGCACCAGAACACCTGCAGCAAGACGGCATAGCAGAATACCAATGCTGACTATTAGCTTTTAGTCTATATTTAAATAAGACACTGTGCTCATATTATGCAGTGTCTTTAGAAAAGAAAAAAGAGGTTGTCAGTGACAAGAATTTACTACCTTATAGGAGTCCCTGAGCTGAAAGAAATATAGCCTATGTCTCTTTTGCAGTGCTTTCTCTGACAGTTTTTCATCAGAAGTCTGGAATCAGAGTTTAACAGAAATATAAGACACTACCTATTACACACCAGCTGGAAAGGACCAAAGCACTAAGCAACTGGCAAACAAGTGTATTCAGGCACAGTATACACAAATGTTCATTTATTTGTGTCTTGCATACGAGACACCTATTATTATTTAAACAGCAGTTAAGTTGCTAAAATATTTTACTCTGCTGGCTTGCTTTTATTGTCTCGAAGGGAATTCAGCAGTAGATGTGCCCTTTAAAATGTGTAGCTGAACTATTTGCAGTTCTTAAGACAGTTGTGCTGCAATGAAACAGCAGAGTTGCCTCCAGCACAAGTGAGCTATCACTGGCCCAACTGGTCACTGCAGTCACTTCATATTAGATAAAGGATTGGCACTGAAGCATATAGTTTAGATAATTATCACTGGGATTTTTCCTGACATACCTTCTTTAAGAATTCAAACCCAAAAATTTGAAAATTATCCTGTTTCTGTGTTAACAGTAGTATCCATCCAATTAAAACACTTGCTAAATTTCTTAAGTAACTGCAGCTGCCTCTGTGAAGTGACTGCACCAAAATGGGGTCAACTATAAACAGCAAGGTCATGTCTTGCCATTGTGAAGAGAACAGCAGTTTCCTCGTAAACTTGGATTTACCCAATAGTTACCTGGGAGAGAACAAGATAATAAAAGACAAATCTGTCTTAGTTCAACAGAATTGTACACAGAGAGGTAAGCAAACAACCTGGCAATTTGAATGGTGCCAGTAAAAAGGATCATCAGACCTATGATATCTAGAAGATCTACAATGCCTTGAAGAAACAATAGGCCAAATTGCTAGCAAATAAAAGGTCAGAATAAAGAAAATCACTGGGAGAAAAAAACCCCGTAAATCTCTTGGTTTCTTTTTAGTCATATATTTTCAGTAGACAAAGGGGAATAAGAACAAATCTGACTCAATACACAAAACATCTGGATAATATGAAAATGAAAGCAAATCTGCTTTGCTCTTAATAATTTTCTAGTCATTCACCAATGTCAGTGAAGGGTCATCTGGGAGCTTGGTAAGTCACGCCCTTGGGATTTTGTACATATTTATTCTTATTTTGCACTTGTCTGCATGATGTAATTCCTTCCATAAACTTTCTAAAATCTGTCTTAAAACAATTTACATTTCTTGCCTGGGCAATGGTATTTGGAAGATCACTAGAATTTTTTTACCCTCCTAATCTAAATTTACTAATGATAAATGAATGTTCTGTCTAATCCTTGAACCATACTTTTCAACCAGAAATTAGTCTGTTTTGAAGCACTTAGATAAGATTATAAATCAGACTTGTTATAAGAGAAAATCTACACTGGAAAGTTGTAAGTCTATTGCTAAAAGTAGATGACAGTCTTTTCAAATATACCAAGAGAATTGCACAACTGTTTTCTACAGAGAAGCTGTGGGATTTGAGTACTTTTTATGCTCTGAAAACTCTGAAAATTTTCAGCATCCCTCTAAGGATGTACTTTCTCTTCACTACTTCTCTGAGGAATCTCATACACAGAGAGAAAGGGAGAGGGAAGGAAAAATCCACTGAAGTTCCCACAAGAGATAACACTTATGTGAAAGAGGCACAACTACCTGTCACCATCTCCTGGTTCTGTTTTTAAATTCTAAAAGAACTTGCTATAATCTTTAATCTTTCCATGTCATGTAAATAGGTCAAAAGCCTCTTGTATCTGACTTTGGCATAAGCTACAGCGGGAGGTCAAGTCATCTGAGCTTTGAGGTTTGGCCCTAACTCATTAACTTGAAGGAAGTCACCTTAAAACTGATTCTGAGTCCAACTCCTACTGGATCAAGGTGTCCCATCCTCATCATTATTGTTGTCTCCAGTTTCTCAGTGGATCAATTGTATATGACCAATACAAAAGCTTCTAAGGTCATGCCAGAAGCACACAAGGGGGCAGACATAGCTGTACAAGGTGATTCACATGGAGGTCATGACCAAACTGGGTCAATTAGAAAGCAGCAGCCACTTCATATGACCCTTTACTGCAAACTTGGTTTGTGAGCTACTGGTACCATCTCACCTGGCCATCCTACTGGCAGTTTACAAGGAGCTGACTTGCAAATAGGTCTTTCTACAGGGCATTCAAACATACCACATGTCAGCTCAGAGGCTGACCCAGCTGAAAGAGCCTTTACAGTGACACAGCCCCAAATATCCTATGACAATTGCCTTAAAATAAGAAACTGGGTCGTTCCTGCAGTCATATTCATGTGAGCAATTGTTATGCACTGAGGTAAGTGTTGTTACAGCAATGGACTATATTCATGAGTAAGTGTTTGAAATTCCCTCTCCAGGAGAGCAGGTGCATCACTTCAGCTTCTCCTCCCAGGGCCTCTGGTGTAACACATACATGTACTGAACTACAAAGCCCACCTTTCATGTGGTCTATTCAGTTTTCCAATCGACTTAAAAGAAAGGTCTTATTAAAGACATTGTAAGAGGTTTGAAATCTTTCAGGAATGCCCCCTGTGAGTTCGAATTACCTTACTTTGCCCACTAGGCTCATTGCAAAAAGCAAGTTGAACCTATGGCTTTCTGATTCCACCTGAGAAGCCAAGACTGGAGCACAGTAAAGAAGGGCAATGTGGTTCTCTTGATAGACCCAGTTACAGTTCCATTAACATATTCAGGAGTTATTGTATCTATAGATAGCAGGAAGAATTTTCAGATGTAGTGCCTAAAATTCAAGTGTCTGTATCTGTGCCAATTTTAAATACTACATTAAACATAGTTTTATGTGTCATATGTGTCTAAATTTAGACACTCCAGTTTTAGAGATGAATTTACAAAGCTGGAAATATATATCTAAGAAAAGAGAAAAATGCCCACTTAGAGTACTTTTGACTTCTTAAAAATATTTTTAAAGCATTATGAAAGGATATAAATCTATTCTTCATACCTGCATATGAATAAAAATACCTACTAAGAATAACATTATCAGAATTTAAGGGGGTGATCTTTATTTTGTACTTAGGCCAATTTAGCATATCATAAGTAGCACTTCCTAAACTGTTCACATTAGAAAACAGGATTACCAGCAAATGGCTCCACTTACAGTCATCACAAAATAAAACAGTGTGATGGCAATAGTTTCAGATTCATCACAGCTTTGCACATTATGTGTTCACTCTCACCTATACAAAGAGGCTGGAAACTGCAACCAAATCTGGACAGTGGTACTTTACACCTTTTTAATGTAGTCGAAAATACCTCGCAAAGTACTAGGCTAAATCATGGATAATTAGGCTTTGTTGTTTTAATTCAGCATAAGCCATGTTATTGTATCACTTCAGCATAGCTGGTCAACTGGTTTTTAATCAGAGCAGTCACTGCTTCAAAAATGCAAATGAGAAAGCAGTCCCATCATGTGGAGCCAATTTAGGGTATTTTGATTATTACAAACAGAGCAGATTGAAATGTTACAAACTGTGAGATTTATCAGGGAACAAAATCAAATCAAATAAATCAAATACAGGTTCATCCCTTCATCTGTGGGTGTGTGTCTAGAAAGGAGGATTGAAAACTCCATTTTCAATATTTCTGTCTCGTAAAAGGAAAGCATGAGCCAAGTACTGATCTCATCTGTATTCTCACATCTTCCTGACTTGCTCAAACTCTTCTGCAAAGTTTGCCAACAAAAAGCTGACACGCAACACAAAACTTTAAGAAAATCAATGCCAAATAATTGCCCAAGCCATAAGAAAGAATAAATTTGCCAGTACGTTATGTTCCACCAACATTGTGGAGAGTTGTAAACCTAAAATCCAGGGGAACTAAACAGCTCTTATTGTGCATAGTAGACTTTATATAACAGCAGGCAGCACAAATCACTTCTCCACTGCAGTTTGATAGCTAGTCATTCCTTCTTTCTATATTCAATTCTGCACCAGAGCCATGACTTAAATGCTGTGCTGCTGTCAGTTATTTGGCTGCCCTTTCCTGGGCTGCCAAAGGGGATGCTTACAAATGAAGCTATTGTCCCAGCAATCAGGCATCCCCTGGTGGGACAGTATATGATAAATTTTTAAGGACATGGAAGAAGCATAAAACATGCTGTACTTTACATTAGACATTGTCACACAAGGATGTGCTTCTTTTTCATCACTTTTAAGATTCAAGTATTGTTGGAAGACTAAAAAGTGGACACTATATCAGAATTGTAGGAGATCCAAGGTATACCTTGCAATGTAACACTGTAGGTTTATGGATAATATCAACTATGAATTGCAAGGGATACAGATAACCCAGCTCCATTAAAACAATTCTAAAGGTACCCTGAATATTCATGGAGTTTGTTTATTTGACTGTACTTGTCCTAAAAACATGGATTTGTTTTTATTCTATTCTAGGAAAGTTTTAAAAATGCCTTATCCAAAGCTAAAAGTCCTCCCATATTTAAGGACAAGCAAAAATCTATGGCTTGACATGTGTTCATGGTTTAACTGGCATTTCAGGTACAAGTCTAACACATGAGCTTATTCTCAAAGAAAAAATACTGAAAGCTACAAAGCATAAAACTCACTTAAAAGTCAATATCTCTTTTAAAGAATGCTGGTTCCAAACATGAAAGCAAGGCCCAGACACCCACTTTCTATCTTTGTGGCAGTCACAGAATCACCAAGAGTGGTAGAGGTTCCACAACTATCAATTCCTGCTCATAGACTTAAAGCCCATTTCACCATAAGCCCCTTTTGCAAAGAATGTTACTCACCAGTAAAGAACAACTCTTGTCAAGATCTTCTCAAGCTGGGAAATAAGGGCTGATCAACCTATTCAAGTAGAAGGGATCATTATATAAAAACACAAGTGAATAGTCAGTGCCTTATATTCAGACAGTGCTGGAAGAAGCATATTATACCAGATTACACTGCAAGAGTCCTATTGTATCAGCTCCTGCAAGTCAGTGAATATAGCATTTTTTTCCCACTTTGGGTTAGAGATAAGGCAGTCCACTAGTGCTATGGCAATATAGGAATATTTACTAAATTTCATTTTCCTGTGGAATGGTTTTGTGGATTATGAGGCACACCTGCTGCAACTTTCAAACCCCGCCTGGGGCCCAAAGCACTTTTTTCTTAGGCCAGCTATTATTGCAGGTATACAGTAATGTTGTTGTGATCCTTGTCTTATTGCTTTATAGAACTAAATTTAATTAAAATATTTTTGCTAGTAAAATTTTGCTACTAAAATGCTCCTTTTTTTCCTTCATCATCTACTTTCCGTCCTTGCAGACAGACTGGTCACTTCAGATGGTCTGATGTTTATTTTGCCATCTAGAGGCACGTGACATGACATGTGGAGGTTTCACCCACTAAGAGTGATGAACATCCATTCGCAAGCCATGTTACACACCACAGACTTATCAGGAAGAGGGTAAAGCCTAAAACTGAGTGCTGGTAGTCCAAACTGCTGCTGAAAGGCATAAAGACAAAGGAGAAAACAATTTGGTGTATGAAAAAACCTCAGCAGTACTCAACAGATGCCAGCTCCAACTTCCAGGAAACTTGATACAAGACTCTAGGCAGGGAACAACCTAAAACATACACACATTAATATCCTAATATTCTGCAGGGTGTATATGCAAGTAAAATCTTACATGGAGAGGTAGAAATCTGAGACATTGCAAATTGTTACTTGAAACAAAAGGAACATTAGGAATGTTCAGAGACACGAACCATGATGACTTCTAGAAACCTTTAGAACTATATCTTCTAGTTCAATTTCTATTCAACTTTCAGGTTGACTTTACGGCTCAGTCTTTTCTAACTAATGTTTTCTTGTGGTCCTATCTTGTGGTAACCATATGGAAAGACACTGATTTCATTCTTGACTATTTTCAGATTGCTTTATGATGCTGAAAAATATACTGATAAGAATCTCTGTCTTCTCTTTTGCCACACTGTTTGCCTGGCAAAAATTTCTGAACAATGTTAAGATCATAGAAGCAAAGATTTTCTCTGCATCAGCAAGCAGAAAAATTATTTTGTGATTTTCCACTATGTATTTGCTGCTCTCTGATTAAATCAGTAGATGTGTCTTTGAATTCTCATGAGAATATCAAAGAGCTTAATAACACAGCTACATGTGGGTTATGAAAGCCAAAATATTCTTTCAATAGGTGTTGAAATAAGTTTCACCATTTCTTCCAGTTACTTCCCACACCTCTTAGCCACTCTACAAAAGCAGCCAAACCACAAGTTTATAGAGATCCTGGCTTACTCATGCTAATGGTCCAGAACAACTGTGTTGAAAGACATAAATCCATTTGGTTAAGTATGAAGTAAGACAAGAAGGGAAGAAATTTTTTAATAGACATCCTGTCTCTAATAATGAGTCTTCAGCATCAAATGGGAGCATATGAACAGTCTTACTGACATTTTAGCTCAACATCTCAAATATGACAGACCAAAGACATAATTTATTAACAGTTGGCAGTCTGGCAATGACTGGGGTCCAACTTTTACTGCAGTGTGCTCTGATTTTTTTCCTTCAGCTTATTTTGACTTCTTAGAAGAGCTTTGTCATTTGCTAGTACACTGCTCTAATTCCAGATTTACTCCTTGTTGCATGTTGAATACACTACATACACAATTAAAACATATTTTTAAATATTACTGTAACAAGAAAACAATAGGTAGAAATAAGCAATCTTGGCAAATCTCAGTTCTTATGTCTTAGCTTTCTCTCTCTTACAAGGATTAGTGTATTTTTCAGACTTCTCATTGTGTCCAGCTAGATGCAATTTTTTACTTACACTTAAATTATTTTTGGGTAATGTTTCTACTCAAATATTTCAAGATGCTTAACCTTGAGACTGTGGCAACCTACAGGTCTTTCAAAAAATAGCTGATAATAGAATTCCTTTTTTTCCCTACTGCAATTAAAGTTTAAGCAATATCTCAAACAGGACAGTAGGATTTTAAAGTGCAATGAGTATACAGATGACAATCCTGAATTAGATAAGGGCAGAGATTATGAATCCACTGTCCTAGCCAAGAAGAAAAGATCAGCTAAACAACCTCTCATGGGGAAGGCTGCATCATATCTCAAGATCTCCCCATCAGTGTGGAAGACTTAAAGGACTCCAGAGCTTCAGAAGATTCTCTTTCAGACTAAGAAAATACATTTTCTCCATTTTCACTGGGAATCAAAGGAGAAGGAGTAAAGATAAAGCTCAAACTACTCAGCAAAAGAAAATTCAGGAAACAAAAAGTATAACATTTATTTTCTTCAGAAGCCATATTCTTTTAAAATTAGAGAGTATCAAAAATACAGTTCCCAAGTCCTGAATTTGCCTTGCCACAAATTTACTCACCAAGCAGTTCTCAGAGATTCTAGCATGCCATGGCTTCTTATATTTAAGAAGTAAAGAATAATAACGCCAAGTGCAAATGAAATATACATGAGTGATAAATTCTGGATCCTCCACTGTGGCAGCATATTGCTTTTATGACTGAGATCCAGGTTA